>LOEQ01003384.1:37650-61982 GCA_001685075.1 Bramus lutescens
CCGTCATACTCTTCCTTGATTACACATGCAGTGCACTGCACCCATCATACTCTTACTTGATTACACATGCAGTGCACTGCACCCGTCATACTCTTCCTTGATTACACATGCAGTGCACTGCACCCATCATACTCTTCCTTGCCTGCACATTCAGTACACTGCACCTATAATATTCTTTTCCCTGTTTGCGCATGAGTGCACTGCACCTATAGTATTCTTTTTCTTGTTTGCACATGAGTCCACTGCACCTGTAATATTCTTTTCCTTGTTTGCACATGCAGTGCACTGCACCTGTAATATAATTCTCTTCCTTGTTCTGCTCATCGCATGTTTGACACTTTATTATCTATGATTCTTATCTGGAATGGTACTTGGTCCAGGAGACCACCTCTGAACTGAAGAATCCAATGTTATTTCAGGGTTACTGCTACATATTCTCTTTATATTACCAATGTAAATCCTCAGAGAAGCAGAATGTCACTTGTTTGCTGTCTATCCCATTGGACTACATGACAGAGCGCCTGAGGACTAAGGCGATATTGAACCCTCCTCACTCCATCTTTTCTTCTGTCTCCTTTCCCTTCCTTGCGTGCTCTTTAGGAGTTAGAAATGTGCCAAGAAACCGTAGTTAATACTTAACAGACACTTCTCTAATGAATGATTTTTAACAGTGATTTATTCTTTCAATAATTTATACAACAAAACAGTTTGGATCATCTAGCATTGAAATTCAGTACCTTTGGCTAGGAAATGTTGGGCTACCTCTTCAAGACTGAGTACTTGTCACATGCCATTCAGAGGATGAAGGATTAGAAAGAGCTGTGGAGGCCCATATGATAAACCTAAATTCTTTCTCATGTTCAGGAAGTCATCAGTTTGTCAAGAAACTGTAGTCCTGCTAAATACATTTGGGACTGAGATACGGGAATATTAGATATTAATTTGATATTATTTCTTTTGTAATTGTGGCTGGATGGAAGTAAATGGTTTTGGTTCAACATACAAATGAATTCTTAATTTTTAATTATTTTTTGAGATAATGTAATTATATCATTTCCCCCTCTTCCTTTTCTTCCTGCCAGCCCTCCCACATGCTCCTTGATCTCATTCAATTTCACTGCAAACTACGTTTTAGATGTTTGTCCTGACATTCACAACATAAAGAAATATATATATAGGATATAAAGAAATTTAATAAATTGGTAAGTATTTTATTAGATGAATCTCCAAGGTCCTTTACTTGAGCACCTTTACAGATAGCAGGGTAGCATTTACCACCGTTGACTGAACCTTCACCATATGACTGACTGACACAAGACTTCTTTTTAGAGACACTCCAAACATTCTTGTCTATTTTGAAGCAGATGGGAAAATAGCCCAATGGGACCCTTTTGCTATTTATTGCTTTACGTTTAACCTTCTTAATGGTGGCTGTAGTTCTGTGATGGCCACTGGGGCCTGCAGACAGACCGAAATAATGGGCATAACATAAAAACACAGCACAGGCAAAGGACAAACAGTTATGTTCTATCTCTCTGATTCCCATTTGCCCTCAGCCAGAGATAAGCTGTTGGTCACTTTTTCTGCATATTGAATTCAATGTTTTATATAAATGATAAGAATAAAAGTGTATTCTCATTTATGAGAAATGCTCTGTAATGTGCAATTAATTTGAAAATAGAGGACTGTAATGTTAAAATTTCTTCTTAGATTTCTGTTGATAACTTTTTTCACCATAGAAATTAATTGATGTTCTTTAAAAATTTTAATAACATATTACATGAAAAGAGTTATAGATAAGAGCTCTCTAGGCCAATATACTATAAACACAATTGTTCTCATATTTTGCTGAAACATGTTTATAGTTGTGAAAATGATTGTTGTTATTTTCACATAATAGCAAGTTTTAGTTAGTATTCTTTCCTGAAGAATCTAGGAAAGCTTGGGAATTACTATGTGGTGAAAGTGCCTTTTGAACTCATTTTGTAAGCTCAAATGGAGTCCCTGGCATCCCAAGGCTGATTTATGGAAAATGTAAGTCAAGCAATTGAATTGGATCTGATTCTTGCTCAGATAGATTCTGAGACTGTAGTGTTACCAGTGGTTTCTTGGAGCTCGCGGTCCTAACATTGGACAGACATTACTTTTTCTGAAACACTCATTTTCTTCCTTCTCTGTATTACTTTGAATGTTCTCATTTGGGAGGTGATATTTAGTTGGCCTCAATAGCTGTATCCTTGCATTCTGTGAAAAAGTGTATTCACATTGATGCCAGCTTTAAGGCTGCTGTCAATATGTCTGAGCCACAGCCCAGCAGGATCAGCCCTCACATCTCCTGGCAAGGAAGAGAGGCCTGAGAGATGATCATGATGCTGGGACTTCATGCTGCATGGTGCCTTGTTTTCTCTTTGCTCTCTGAATTAGGTAGTAGAGGTGATTTGGATTATGAGAATTGAAGCCATGATGAAAAGTATGTACCAACACAGTTCAGTCTCTGAGAAGTTTATAGATTAACTGTTTATATTAGAAAGCAACTGGGCATCTACAAAAATTTAAAATCATTATGCAACCTGCTTTGTTTCATTTTATTTATGTTTTTTTTTTTCAATCCAGGGTTTCTCAGTAGCCCTGGCTATCCTGGAGCTCACTCTATAGACCACTTTGGCCTCAAACCAACAGAGATTCACCTGTCTCTGCCTCCTGAGGACAGATTGAAGGCATGCGCCACCACCACCTGGTGACCTGCTTTAATCTTAACTTTGATTTTTTAAATCAGATTTTTTGTATGTGCATATATATGTGTATATGCATATATGTATGTATGCATCATATGCATGCATGTTTACATGAGTGTAGCTATCCAAAATTAACATAGGTGTTTTCCTAGATTGATGTTCACATTTGAGCAGAGTCTCTCAGTGGACCAGGGACTTGGCACTTTGGCTAGCTGGGTTAGCCATCTTGCTCCTGGGGTTCCCTGTCTTTGGCTCCCATGTTCTGGGATTACAGATGTGTGCTACTCCCACCTGACATGTCTATGGGTCTGGAGATCAGAACTCCAATTTTCACCCTTGCCCATTAAATGCTATGCTCACTGAACCACTCGTCCAGCCCCTGTACCAGACTTTTGTGAATATGAGTGTTGTAGTTGATTTTTAGATTTGAATACATGTATTTCGGTCTAACTTTACCCCTCTTTGGTCCAGAATATACTGTCTGGTTCATGCTAAGTTAAACATTGTGAAAATGACCAGTTTTGAATGCTTCCCATTCCTTCCCTGTGCTGAGTCTTTCTTTTCTTGTTTGTCTTCTCTGAAAGAAATCGTTGCTTCAGGAACGTATTTCTAATAGATAATATTAATTTGCAAAACATAAGGATAGGATTTTTGAAGATGTCCTCTGGTTTCTGTTTCCCTCTCATACACTTCGGATAGTCAGTGGAATAAGATTAGAGAAGTCGGGGAATTGATAGAGTGGTATCAATTATGTGTGTGATTAATGTGGGCACAATGATGTATGTAGATATGAGACTGTATGCATGCGAAGTGAGAAGCTCTGTTAGCACTTCTAGATTTTTGTCCTGACTTCACACATTTGTGTCATCACAATTCCCACAGCTAAGCTTTCCACAGCTCATCATTAAGTATCTGTAGAAATTAGTTTGGTTGTTTGCAGCTAAAGAGTATTACAGAGACATTTTGATAGGTTTGTTTACATTTACTTATTTTTATGTGTTTGTATGTATGTGGATGTTGTTCCTGTGTGAGTACAGGTATGTACATGCCATGGTTCATGACTGAGGGTAGAGGAGGATTGAACTCAGTCAGGGTCAGGCTGCATGGGAACCGCCTTTTCTCTTTGAGCCATCCCATTGGCACTTCTTATTGGATATGTAAAGGGAGCCGGATGTTATGGCTCATGCTTTTATTCCCTATTTGGGAGGTTAAGGCAGCAAGATACGATATTTCAGGACAGTCTTGGCTGTTCCATGATGAGTTCTAGGTCACGAGGTTAGCCTTTGCTGTGGAGTGGGATCTCGTCTAAGAAGACAAAGTAGCAGGGCCAGGGCAACGGCTCAGTGGGTAGAAATGCTTGCAACAGAAAGGGCAGTGACTGGAACCCACGCGAAGTTGTCTTCCATGACTTCACGGTGGCAAATGTGGATGTGCGCGCGCGCACACACGTGCATAGATGGCAGACACATATAAAAATTAAAGCTAAATGTGTACATCTTTAAAATCACAAGCCTAACTACACCCTGAGTAACGGTGGCTTGGCAGGTAAGAAATACCACCAGGCTCTGACTCTTTTCTTCTGAGTTCATGAGCGTCTTCTTGATGTTCACCTAGCATCCCTTAGATATTTGTAAACCGAAACTTATAAATGACCATGAGTTTGTACTTCTGATGTTTTTGAAGATAATATAAACAAGCTAGCGTTAAGTTTGGTTTTCTATTCATTTAGATGTTCCATAATAACAATTAAATTACATTATTATAGAATTTCAGAAATTTGTTGTTGCAGGAGACTATTGCTAATGGACACTCACAGCAGAAGGGAAGGAGTAAGGCGGTGGATGCCTTAAGCTTTGCTGAGTGTACGCTTACGGCTCCATCCTTAACTCCCATTTCCACTGGTCAGTAATTATCCTGTGATGATAGGGTTGTTTGTACAAACACTGAAAGTTTGCCTTTTCTAACAGTAAAAATTGTTATTTTCATATCCTGAGGTAATATTAATGTTTTGCTTTTTATTGTTCTGTTTTTCTTTAAAAATGTTTTGAACATTTTAAAAATCTTTGATAATATCACTAAATATTTCTCCATAACATTTTACCAATGTAGGCTCCTGGCAACAAATCTGGTAGAGTATTGCCCATATTATGATCACCTGGCTAGTATTAGTTGGCCATTTTAATAGGTGAAAATACCTTGTTTTCATCTTTTTGTAGTTATTTTAATCACCCCTGGATTGAACTTGAGGTGTTGATTGGCATTTTATATATCTTCTTTACTTAAGTTGTCTTTGCTTTCAAGTGTTCCTAAGCACTTCCGACTCTCGGGGGCTCTTGGCAACCCTGCTCTTTTAATGAGTTGCTGAAGATCTTAGTGGAACAGCCAAAGAGAGACTTTTGAGTGTTAACTTCCATTCCTATTGGACTATCTAGAGATAAGGGTCCTCCCTTAGTTGTAAGGCAGTTCTTAATTTATCTAAGTTTTCTGGAAAGGGAAATCATAAATATTATCTTCCATTGCCATCTACTGAATACGACACTGGTGGCATGTATGAAAAAACTGTAATTTTTTGAAGAATAAATGTGAACAAATTATACCTGAATATAATAGTTAAATTCTTTTATCAGTAATTTGCTTCTATAACTTGTTCATAGTTAATATTTCTAAATACTATGTACTTTATAGTTCATAAAATCCATTATATACATTAAATATTTTAATTTAATAACAACTCTAGAAGATCAATGAAAGTGCTAGTTTTGATTTGAAGAAATAATTATATATAAAAAATATATAAAATGAACATCCTGAGGTATTATAGCTAATAAGGGTTCAGCAAGTGCTTAAACTCCAGCTCTTTGCGCACAGAATCTGCACGTTCTGTTTTCCTATTCTTGGTTGATGTGCACTTAACAAAAACAGGAAGCAAATAGCTTTAACCTTCTCTATAGCACTTGAAACTGTGACCAGTTACAAAGTTCATTAAATTAGTGTTTTTGTTTATAAACATTAGTAATTCTTCTATTCATGAGCTTTATTGCATGATGCAATACCACGTGGTAACTTGAAAACAAGGAACCAAACAAATGAACGTAGCTACACCAGAAAGTCACAGCTGTCAGTGATTTTCTGTTCTATCTAGCATGTGACTCAGAATTGACAATTTAATAAAATGTGGGTATCTGCTTACCATGTTTATTGAACACTGACTCTGTACTGTGCATTGTGCTAGATGACGGGACAGAATACAAGGCACAATTGAATGGAGTTGGAAATGAAGTCTTTCACTTTCTGCTTGGTAACTACATGGATTTTCCACAAAGTGTGCTGGAGGTTAAAGGAGACTACGCAGTGGAGGGCGTGATCTAAAGCAGACATCTTCCTTTGACATCTGACCCACTAAGAATTAGCAGGACAAGTGAAAGGTAGTGATGGGGGTAGGGTAGCAAGTACCATTTAGGGACACTGAGGAAATAGGAGAAAACGGGACAGTAGGAACAACAGTATGTGTGTTATATGGAGACAGTATAAAATAAGTCTCTGAGCAAGGCAGTTGATGCATTTTTTATTAATTCAAGGATTCATCTTAAAAATTCATTTCGATACTATCTCTGGTGCTTAGCTCATTGTTGAAACTCTTATTGTGATCCACCTTAAGATCCAATTTTGAGACTCAGAAGAAACATATTTAGACAATAAAACTTGTTTTTCTATATCCACATGAATTATCACACTTATTTCAAAAGGGCTTTGATTATAAAAATTAAACCTATTCACAAGAACAGTGATTTAGATAGTCTATCACATATTGTTAACCATGAAATTAAGTCAAAAGTAAGAATCTTAAAAATATATGCCTCCATTTTGTAAAAATCGACCATTTTAAGATGGAAATTATCAAGTTAGGCACAGAGGCCTAAAAGCGCACAGCATGTAGGGTTTCTTCTGATTGAGGTAAATGGAAGAAACATACCCTAAAATTACTGTGCATTAAAATTTAGAAGATGCTTTCTCTTGATTGAGATACCCTGGTTAGGTCAATGGGTAGTAGTTTTCCTGCTCATCAGTAGAGAATGGCTTTTAGAGTAGGTTCTGTATATATGCCAATGACTGTGCAGATATATAGGAAATAGGAGGGAGCACGTGACATGGACAAAGTGAAGACCCGCCTCCCAAATACTCCTTAGTGAAGACTCTAACTATGTAGTCATTAATGCCCTAGTTTCCTTTCTCCATAAAATGCTAGCAGAACTAACATCTACAGTATTTTCGGGATAATAAAAATATCTAAAAGTCCCTTAAAAACTGAAAATGTACTTTAGGAATGGACATGTATGTGTTTGACAAATAGCTTAATGGTCACCCATAAAATATGAAATAATAACATCAAAATAAGGAGACTCTTAGTTTAGGTCAAGCCTCTAACTGAACAGCTTAGATCAACGGCCCTCCATATAGTACCACCTATTTTCATCAAAGACAGTGCTAGTCTCAGAGGGTGGGTGCTGGCATGAGGCTGTGCTGAGACCATTGCTCGGACCTTCAGGAAATAGCCTCTGAGAAAAAGGCCATGGCTACTATTACTAAAATAGATTGAGAATAGTTGATAAAATATCTCTCCTCATGGTTACACTTTTCTAAATTTATGGGTAAGATTTTGTGTAATATGTGCCATTTAGTTGGATTTTAATTGAGATGGTAAAAATATTTTTCTATAATTATATAACTCATTATATAGTCACTGTGTAGGGCTTTTAGAAAGAAACTGGAATGAACAGTATTCACTTAAAAAATAATTTAAGACTTGTGAAACAAGAAATTAATATGACCAAGTGCACGTTTTCCAAATGTGCTGTTCTGCAGAAGTGCAGCGCCAAGCTGTAGGTGGTAGAGCCTGTGGTCTCTCATATTCATATTCCTTCGTGGTATTAAAAGCAGAACAGAGCGCTTATTTCAGTGTTCCAGCCCCATGCAGTGCTTGAAGAGATACATTCTGTGGCTGAAGTCATTCATTTTTCAGAAAAGAGAAAGCCTGGAAAAATGCATCATCTCTCTCCTTTCCCTGTAACAACGTTGAGAAGATACCTTGTCCCATTTTTATTACTTCTGAGGTTTTATTGCTGGCAGCCAGATGTGCAGAAACTCCTGACGACAGCATATATTCATTGCGTGGTTTTAATAGGCTTACAGAAATATGAGTAGAGTCCATGAGCGCAGCTCAGCCTCACACTTCAGCCGGGGATGCCCAAAAAGCTTGCTGCTGTTTCGAATTCTTGCTACAGTCAGGAGAAAGCCAAAAGCTTCACGAGCTCGGAACCTTCTACGGCTGACTGAGAAGAATAATGAGTGTACAATTAGCTGCCAACCTCTGCTCATTTAAGCACAGCTTTTACAGAGCTCAGGAGAAATATGGAACTTGATTGGCATGTTTTTGTTGGATGGTGGCTGCGAATAGATGACTTTTAAAGACAGGTGGTAAGGCAAATAAGGAGGATAAAAAGAAAATGCAATTTGAGACATTGCGCCAGGTCTGCAATTCTGTTTTATCTCATTTCCATGGGGTTTTTTCATCCCCACCAAATATTTTACAGAATGAGCTTTTTGGACAAACGCTGAACAATGCAAGGTGAGTAAAGCTAAACTATATTTTTCTAATATTATTTTCAGAGAAGTAATCTTGTATGGTTATGACATTGTTTGCCTTGAGGTATGGGTGCTATTTTTTAATCAAATACAGCATTTTACACAGCATTCTTAATTTGATCTTAAGAAGGAAAATCTCTTATTTTTAGGGCATACTGAGCATATTAAATGTAAGTAGATTGACCTCTGAAACATAATACAGATCAGGCTCTTTCACTGTCTCTTTCCTAATAACTAAAATCATTAATTTAAAATGCCTGATAGGTGTTTTCCCTGCAAACATGGAAGTGATTGCATTGCACATGTAAACATGGGACTGTATAATCATGTGTGATTTGTTGGAAATATGAATAAGCAATCTTGCATGCTCTTGTAAAGCATGCAGAAGATGATTTCTGGGCTCAGACGTTTCTCTATGCAGGGTAGATCGATAACCACTCTTAAATAAGCTGTATTGTGGAGCTGCAGGCAGTGCTCTGTATTCGGTCGGCTACTTTGGACTCTGTTATAAATTTCTACTGCTCTTTCAGCTGATCTCTTTTGTGGTGAAGGTTGTTCAGTTATGAACATGTGTTTTAGATGGTTTGTCTGGCTCACACTAGCGGAGACGTTTTACTGAAGAAGCTTTCGAAATGCAGTTGTGTTGTTAGGTTCTTTCCTCGTTGAAGTTGTTCAGTGTTTGAGACTCTCCTGCTTTATACCAAGAATAATCGTCACGAAAAACACACCCCATGCAAGGAAAATATGCATGGGGAAGGCCTGAGACAGATATTCTGATAACACAATAATGCCCTGAAATTTGCTAGAAATGGACAGGAGGCTAATAGTGCTTAGCATATTGAATGGTTTCATTGGTCTGCTTCTTTTAGGATCTCTGAATACTGTGAGGCAGCCTATTTTCGAGATTACAAAAGCTCATTATACAATATGTATCTTAATATAGCAAGTGAAAAGGAGGCCTGTGAAATCTATTGTCATTTAAGAATTTTCTTGGTGGCAAATATACTTGACCTTTTCTCTGTATATAGTGTTTTTTTTTCTTAGTGAATTGACTAGTATTTCATTTCTTGCTTTCAGACTAATCTAAGGAGTGATGGTGTAGGAAATGCCAGGGTAGTCTGCAATAGGCTCTTTATTTTAAGACGTCTCCTTATTCAGCAACATATCACATTCCCGTCTTTATTATAAAATTATATACATATATTGTGTTATTTTAAAATAAAAGTAGTATATGGTTTCTAAAAATTTCCATGATCAAGCCACCATAAGAATGATTGCTCATCTTTTTATAAGTCTTTCTTTCTTTCTTTCTTTCTTTCTTTCTTTCTTTCTTTCTTTCATTCTTTCTTTCTTTTTGATATGGAGAGTTTCTGTGTGCCTCTGGACAGCTCCTTATAGAAGCTGTGCTGTGGCAGCGTGGGGAGGCGCAGGTTTGAAGTTAGAGTTGGCAACGTACCCTATCATTACCCTGGCCTTCGTTTGTTTTGTTATTGACATGTTTATGGTTTCAGTGTTCTTATTAAGTTCTGGCATTTTATTTTGGTACTATTAAACAAGAAGTTGTGAAATTTCTAGTGCTTCCATAAATCAATAGTGTTTAATTTTCTCAGAAATACTAGTAAATAAGGAATTTTTTCTGTTTTAGAGAACAAATCATGCCTTTATATGTTCTTAATGTCTTATTTTTTAAAAAAATAGCATTAATTTTCAAATTGCTCTTTAGAAACAATCTTCAGAAATAATCAGCTACTTCGTTTATTTTTATGATCAAGCAAAACCATTTGTGCACATAATTATTTTGGAAGTAGGGAGAGTATAAAATAAGTATTTGAATTCCCAATTTATGTTACCTCATTTAAAATTTTTGATTATATTTTGTGTTTAGATTAGATAAATGGATTGATTCTGTTTTTCATTCCACTTAAATTCTCTTAAAAAGGAATGCCAGTGCCAGGACAAAATTATCACAGTTAATGTCAAAGCAAAACCAAAACCCATATATTTTTAAAGTTTCCTTCTTCACTGAAGAAGGAACGGCCGGAGGAGCTGAGCTGTCATCAGCAGGGTGCACATGGGGTAGAGCCTTTGCGCTGGTCTTCAGCCAGGGGCTCCGAGTCCTTCAGTTACATAATCCACTCCAGTTCTGGTTGCTGTGGGAGTGGTAGACATTTCTTGCTTACATTAGCTGGATAGGAGATTCAATATTGGAGCTGAGATAGTAGTTTAAATATTTGAAGTGGAAGGAAAATAACAATGTAGCTTAGATGAAGTAATTTTATTCTGAATTACCGTTTAAGAGAAATTACTAGAGTACTGTGCGTCACTTGTGGGAAAAGCCATTATAAAAAGGATACACTATCAAGCAGTTTTGAAATGAAAATTTTTCTTAGATAATCAATCATATTTTTATGCAACTCAACTTTTTATCAGCTTTTAGGTGACAGTGAAGTTGATTTCTATGACATATAAGCAATTAAAGGTTAAAACTGAAAATCTTTTTAATGTGCTCTAAAAGCATTTCTAAGTTCAACTTGTCAAAGAAGGAAAGATTTTATGTATGCAGTAATATTTGCAAATCATAAACCACTGAATTGCAGATTAATATGGATTGCTAAACGATTAGCTATGACTAGTAGATATTTATTAGTGAAAATGAACAGGTTATTTAGACTAGTGTTTGTTTGGGAACCGTATGCTGTGACTATCATGTTTCAGGCTGAAAGTTCTTAGCTTCTTATCTTTCTGGTCTTTCTGTACTGCTTTAAAGCAGGAAGGAGGTGGAGGAGAAGCTCTGTTCTTCTGTGCTTGGATGAAGCAGCTCATGATCCAGCCATGCAAACAGGAAGTGCCTGGGTTCTAACAAAACCGTCTGATAGGTTTTGGTGAAACTCTGGCCACCTAGTTTTCTCATTGTAAGCTCATTTTTCCTCAAACTGTTTAGCCAGGGCATACAGATAATTTCCCATATCACCAGTAACAAGTCCTCGAGTACTGAATTCATCATGAATTCTAATTTTTGGCTTTGGAATTAAGGTTAAATGTGCTTGGACTCCAGAAGTCTGTCTCTGGCAGAGCAGTGCTCGGAGTTATCAGTTGCTATGGGCAGCGCTCAGAAGAACCTAACAGCAATGACTTGCTTTGTGATAAAATTCATGGAAGAGTATATTTTATCCTCGACATTTTCTCTTGGTTGGTCTTGAGCATCACCATACAGTGAAGAAATGTGTCCTTTCTTTAGATGCAATTATTGTTTTGGTCATTAAATGTGTGGCAGTCAGTTTTCTGTTCCATCTGACCACATAGGGGCACAATAAGACTGGAATTTATATATTCTTCTCTTTCTTAAACCTATGTACAATGGGCTATTTGGAATTTCATAAAAATTTTCATTTTTAAGCTAAGACAAAATCGTAGTAGAGAAGGAACTGTCGTTTTGTTTCCTTTCTAATGGCACAGGAACTGCATGGTCGACTTGAGCTGAAGCAGACCCGACTTAGGCCTCTTGTCCTTGGTGACTGTCAGGGCTCCTCTTCTCTCACAAAAGTGTTTGGCAGTAAATGATAGACCGCTACTTACCAAAATGAATTATAAAGCTTAGCTTACCTAATGGAACTACATTATTTCTATTGTAGCATTACAACAATTCTAAACATCAATATTTTGCACGATTTTGCAAAATAAATGTTTGTTTAGGCTGGTAGTTCTTATGGTCAGAAGTACTTAATCCTTTACAGATCATTTACTATTGCTTCGGTTTATTATGAAACCATTAATTTGTGTTCATAAGTTTTGGCACAGGCGCTGTTATTCATGCCTGCACATTAATGATTACTCTGACATTGAGAGAGCAGCATGCTTTCTTTCCAGAGTTTGGAGGATGCAATCTGCACAGTCTGTAGTATGGTTTAATGCATGATCTTGAGCTTTACCTCAAACTGCGTTGTCCTTGAGTTGATGGTAGCTGAAATATTATTTTCTCTAAGTTGTATATAAGTATTTAATTAGATAGAGTGAAAAAGAGGAAGCAGGATTAGTTTTTCCTGACATTCTTATGAGATGTGCTCCCAGTTCAGTGGTTTTCTTTTTTTATTGTCTTTCGAGTTAAGGTCTCAGATATCACAGGCTGGTCTTAAATCCTCTATGCAGCTGAATATGGGCGCCCAATCCAGGGCTTTCTACATACGAGGCTAGCACTCTATCGGCTGAGCTACATCCCAAGCCCATTAAATATATTTCGTACAGGAAGTTTTAAAGGAAATTTCATGCTGTTTATAATTAGAATGAGTAGGCTAAAGATGAAATTCCAGTTTTTAGAACAATGTCTATGCTAAAAATATGATAACTATCTGTAATTACGAACAATCTTTAAAAATTTTTAAATCCCTACACCATTTTTTTGCAATCTATTTCTGAACATAACTTTTTTTTCTCTTCTATGGCACACCTCAATTTCAAATGAAATGTGGCAATCATAAGGACAGGAGATGCTGCATTTTCTAGAGAAGCTGAACAGCATGTTCTCAGAACTGTTTACACAGAATGTAAATCTGAAGATGGAAATACTTTCGAAGCTTGAAGCAATGTGTGCTTTAAAGAATATTGTCATATTTCCCATGAAGCACATATAATGAAGGACATGATTGTGTATGTTCTTTACTATTGGCATTGTAGCAAGTACATAAAGGAACAGCTTCAACTAAATGACATACCAGTTTTATTATATAGTGCAAATATTATTTAGAATTCTTTACTTGCTTATGTATAAGTCTTACAATTTTATACTTTTTCATTGATTCATTTTCTATTTAGTAACAACAAATTAGTATAAATTTTATGAGTTAAGCATTTATTTATTGTCTTTAAATTTCATAATCATAAACCCAGTTGTATACAGCTGGATTCCTAGGGCTGAGTTCAAAGCATATAGTGACCATCCAAAAACTTCTAGGAAGAATGTATTGATAATTCCTTCAGATACTTGGCAGCCTTTAGTTATTCCCAGATGTCAGATAAAGTCTCTGTTTCTTTAGGAGTTGTTGGGGTAGGGCTGTTTCTTAGTGTTAGAGGTCTCTTGTGTTCCTTACTTAAAGGTCCCTCATCCTTCAAAGCCATTCATGAATGGTTTGTCCAGTCCTAATACTTGGAATATTTATTTATTCTTCTGCTACCACCAGAAAATATTTTGTGTTGTTTAAGGAGTCCTGTGATTTAGTTGGAGTAACTCAAGTTATGTTTCATTTGATGAACTCTGAGTCAGTGGATTACTAAAGTGGATTAAAACACTTGCTAAGAAAATATCTTTCAGTCAAAGGGCATGCTACAGTTACAAATGTGATGCTATGTTGGAGTCATATGGTTTGGGTTGGAAACTTAGGATTGGAGATAAAACATTTTCAGATGCCCAGCACTCACTTTAGCCACCAATGCCACCTCTCTAGTTTCTGCCATTTGCTTTCATTTTTTTTTAAATTGAAACATATTTTTCATACAGTATATTCTGAGCATGGTATTGCGTCTCCAGCCCCTCCCTTGTAGTAGGAGGGTGCTTGTTTGTTCCCAGCTGCTCAGCCCCGAAATAACCACACAGAAAGTGTATTAATTAAACTACTGCTTGGACTATTAGCTCTAGCTTCTTATTGGCTAGCTCTTACATCTTAATTTAACCAATTTCTATTAATCTGTGTATCATCATGTGGCTGTGGCTTACCAGATAAATTTCCATCCTGCATCTGTCTCTGGCAGGGCTACATGGTTTCTTCTGACTCTACCCTCTTTCTCTCAGCATTCAGTTTAGTTTTCCCCCACCTAGCTCTGTTCTGCCCAGATAAAGGCCCAAAGTTTCTTTATTAATCAGTGGTAATCGCAGCGTACAGAGGGGAATCCCACATCACTCCCTGATCCTTCTCTATCTCTGCTCTAGAGCCAGTGGCGCCTGGGAGAAAGGAGTGGATAATGAGGCAGACTTAAGTCTCATGCAATAGCCAACTTTATTTAGAACCCCAGACAATTTATACTCTGAGTGTTAAGAACAGTCACAGAAGTAAATTTCTCATGTGCACAAACTGTATGCAATTATAAGGACAAGCCACATATGGCAAAACATGTTTCCATAGAGACATATAAAGGATAATTTAAACATTCAGTTGAATAACAATAGCAAGCAATGGGAATCTGAAGTAAACTCACTCCTATCAAGGTGTCTGGTTTTCTTGGAGTGTTCTCACAAGCACTCCATTCCTGGAGTATGTTCTGACATTTCTCAACTCCCTACCCACCCAGTTCTGTGCCCTTTCTTTCTCCTTTTAGAAAACAATCAGGCAAACAAGCAAGCTGTAATTAAAAACAAAAAGCACAACACACACACATATACATACTTACACACACACTAACACATACATACCATAAAAACACATTGTTGGAAACTATAATATATAAGCAAAAGACAATGCGATACAAATATCGCTGTGAGACAGAAGTTCGCAAAAATACCATTGAGTTCATTTTGCATTAGCCATGTATTGCTGGTAGATATAGTTATTATACTCAATGAGGCTTCACTAGAGAAAATGAATTTTCCTTTGTAAGTGGATATTGATTCGAGATATCTTCGTAGTTAGGGATGGGAACCTTTGTCGTTTCCTCTCAACACGGGGACTCTGTCTGGCTTGAACTTGTTTAGGCCCTGTGTATGCTGCCACAGTTTCTGAGAGTTCAGAATGTATAACAGTTCTGTCGTGCCTGGACGACACTCTTTCCTTGGTGTCATTGTCCCCTCTGCCTCTTAGAACATTTCAGTCTTTTTCTCAAACAGCTTCTTGAACCCTGAGGAGATGGGTTTGTGTTGTAATAGGTCTCTTGTTTTTTTACTGGCTGCCTGGCAGCTCAGACCCTAAATAACCACACAGAAACTATATTATTTAAAACACTGCTTGGCCCATTGGCTCTAGCTTCTTATTTGCTAACTCTTACATCTTAATTTAACCCATCTTCATTAATCTGTTTATTTCCACATGACTGTGGCTTACCAGGGAAAGTTCCCAGTGTCTGTCTCTGGTGGGACTACATGGCTTCTCCTTGATCCTGCCTTCTTTCTCTCAGCATTCAGTTTAGTTTTTTTCTGCCTAGCTAAGTTCTGCCCTGCTATAGGTCCAAAGTAGTTTCTTTATTCATTAATGGTAATCACAGCATACAGAGGGGAATCCCATATCAGGTTTGCTTTTTAATTTAGACTGCCATTAATCTCCTGAAATTCTCCCAGTTCTGAGTGTGTATATATATATCTTCCATCTAAATCCTGGTCATCTATAGAACTCTTCCTCTATTGCTTTCTTTTCCTATGACCATGGAGTCACCTTCTCTCTCTTCTTATTTATTGAATATAATTTTTTTTTGCAGAGATGCTACTTTATGTTCATTTAAAGGAAGCTGATCTGTCAGGTAGTTTCATAAAGGACAACCACATTGTCAAAATTTCATTTTAGGCTTTTCCTAACAGTATTTTCTCTCTCTTTTGCTATGGGACAATGGTCTTGTATCCTGTCACTTGTATTGTTTTAATATAATGCTGATTGACCAGTTGCCAGGCAGGAAGTACAGACCAGGTGACCAGGCAGGAAGTAGAGGTGGGGCAATGAGGAAGAGGAAAGACACAGTCTGAAGTCATCACCCAGACACAGAGGAAGCAAGATGAATATGCCTTGCTGATAAAAGGTACCAAGCCACATGGCTGACACAGACAAGAATTATGGATTAATATAGGATGTAAGAGTTAATAAGAAGCTTGAGCTAATAGGCCAATCAGTTTATGATTAATGTAGACCTCTGTGTGTTTCTTTGGGGGTGAACAGCTTTAGAGTCAGGCAGAACAGAAACGTCTGTCAACAAATGACACCCATTTGTTAACAATAAATGGGGAGGTGATGTGGCATTCCCCTCTGTATGCTATGAATACCACTGATTAATAAAGAAGCTGTTTTGTGCCTGTGACAGGTCAGAATAGAGCTAGGCTGGGAAAACTAAACTGAATGCTGGGAGAAAGAAGGCAGAGTCAGAGNCTAATAGGCCAATCAGTTTATGATTAATGTAGACCTCTGTGTGTTTCTTTGGGGGTGAACAGCTTTAGAGTCAGGCAGAACAGAAACGTCTGTCAACAAATGACACCCATTTGTTAACAATAAATGGGGAGGTGATGTGGCATTCCCCTCTGTATGCTATGAATACCACTGATTAATAAAGAAGCTGTTTTGTGCCTGTGACAGGTCAGAATAGAGCTAGGCTGGGAAAACTAAACTGAATGCTGGGAGAAAGAAGGCAGAGTCAGAGAAGCCATGTAGCCCTGCCAGAGACAGATGCCTGATGGAACCTTGCTGGTAAGCCACAGCCACATGGTGATACACAGATTAATAGAAATGCGTTAAATTAAGATGTAAGATCTAGCCAATAAGAGGCTAAAACTAATAGGCCAAGCAGTGATTTAATTAATACAGTTTCTGTGGATTATTTCGGGGCCAGGCGGCTGGGAAATGGATGATTGGCCTCCGCTTATACTCTTTGTTGTATTTCTTTTGTCCATTTTTACTTTTGCAATGAATTTTTTTTCTCTTTGTTCTTAATGCATGAGCCTTGTGGAAACCTAGCTGAGTACCCTGGGATTTTCACAAATACCTTTCTAAGTTTGCTAATGGGACAATTTTGTAGTTGTACACAACTTCAGAAAACTATTCTCAGTTTTCAGCCCTTGGCAGTGCAGTCTATCAGATTCTGGCTCATGTGTTGTTCAGGGTTCCAGACCGTCATTGTCTTAATGCTGATCTGACCCAATCTCATCTTTTGCTATTACCAGAGGGGTCTTTGGTTTTTTTTGTTTGTTTGTTTTGTTTTGTTTTTGGAAAAGATATGTGTGTGTGTGTGTGTGTGTTGCATGTGGGTGTGATGGTGACCACTATGGCCAGGAGGGGCCATCAGATCCCTTGGAGTTGTAGTTTCATGCATTTGTAAGTCTCTTCAAGTGGTTCTGAGATCTGAACCCCAATCAGCTGATAGAGTAGTAGATGCTCCTGAGTTCTCTCCATCCTCCAAACTTAAAAATTTTCTTTATTAATTCTTTGAGAATTTCATACAATGAGTTTTGATCATATTTACCCCACTTTACCCAACTTTCAGATCCCCTGCTTTCCCATCTAATTTCTCTTTTTTGCTGCATCCCCATTAAAACCAATTTGTGGTGTCCAAATAGTCTTAGATGTGTGGCCTTCTACTGGAGTGCTGTTGATTTATCAGGAGCTACACTCTTGAAAACTGACACTACCTCTTGCCTTACTTCATCCTTAGCTTCTTTTAGACTTGTCTCTGCTTGGGATCCTCTTCCTTATTCTCTCCTGTTGTTTATAGGGAGAGGGCAATTGGGAAACTTGATTCCACGTACAAATCCCAGCTTGTGTTGCATCTAAACTGAATGCTGGGAGAAAGAAGGCACTCTTAAATTGCTTACTTCATGAACTGTGCATAGCTTTATATTGTTTATGGCAAGAAGACAGACCCTAGCATCAGGTCTTCAGAAATCCATTATTTTGCAATAATGTGGTCAATGTTCATGAGTGTACTATTTCATACTAGAGGTAGAATAAAAATTAAATGTTTGTTCACCTCATTCCATGTTATTAACTTCTCCAATTTATGCTAATCAGATGGAGCCCAAAGTTCATAATCCTTTTCTTTTTAGATAGATTCCCAATCTGTGTGCCCGTGAAAAGCATTAGTTGTTTCATTTTTTATAAAAAGTTATTTTTTTTGCTTCCTACTTAATTTTACACTTCATCTATATTGTTCTGGGATGTGGTACTTCATTCATCTGCTGAATAACACATTTCCATTCTGTTATAGCACATTTTGTCTACTATTTTTTTAAAGAAATTTTCTACAGTTTTGCTACAAGTATTTTTAATATGTTTCCCTGAGTATATTGGATATGTTCCACTCACATGTTCCAACTGTAGGTGGTGATGCTAACATGTTTTCCACCTGGAATTTTTATATCATAACAAATCGTTGGATGACCTCACCAGAGGTGCTATGAGGGACACTTGTCCATTTGACTTTAACTCTTGGTAATAGGATAAGTGAGCTTTAAATGACTTTGATCATACCAGAATTTTCTTTCTTTTCTATTAGCATATATCAACTAATTATTACTTAAGGTAGACTTTAAAGATATTTTCATAGATGTATATAATGTATTTTTTTTATCATATTCCCCCATTAACCTCATTTCATTTTCCTCCTATTTCTGCTGACTGCCCTAACTCTTCTCAGATATTCTCCTTTCTATGTTTATTCTTTGAGGGTGACCCCGTACATTTTTTTAGGGTTTCATAGAGGATCCTGAGTGGGGATTATTTGTGAGAACTTGGATCCCTTACAGTATTTACACTAGTCTAGAGAGAATGGTGTCTCTTCTTCCAGTGACTGTAAAATGCCTGTAGACAGTAGGGAGTGTGAAGCCTCAGGATTCCGTCTCCAGTGAATCTCCCTGGCCGCACTGCCACCACACGGGAGGACGATGGTGAAAGTGCAGTTCCGCTCTGATCCTGTGCATGTCGACACAGCTGGGACAGTCATGCAGCGGTGTTCCTCTCCATAGCGCTGCTTTTTCCCTCTCTCACGCTTCACCCGCTTCCGTTCAGGAAGTGGTCCCTGACCCTTGGCGGTGGGGCGGTTGTGACTGATGTCCCATTTATGAGTGAGCATTCAGCAGTCTCCCCTTTTCAACCCTGAGAGTCTCTATAGTTATGGCTACCCATTATAAAAGAGAGCCTTTTCTCTGATCAAGTTTATGTCACCATTAACATTTGGGCATAAACAAAATGATTTAGCTGGCAATTTTATGTGCATATTATATCCATTTAGTAAAACAATAGCAGTAGCTTTCCATTGTGGTCCCTGACATTCCTAGATAGTGACTTCTGACCAAGCTAACAGTCTTAGACATGGGTTCCTACCTGTGGAGTGGGTCTAAAATCAAATTAGAAAACTGTTGATTGCCCTTATTACTGACCTGCTGCTATGGCACCAGTGACTATTTTTTGCGTAGCTAGTTCAGTAATGTGTTACACAGGGTCCACAGCTCAATAGACTTTTAGGACAGTTCTCTTACAGCAGTTTTCCCAGTATCTTGGGCAAAATGTGAACTGGTCAACAGGGAGTCTGTTATCCTGGTTCCCACTTGATTTTGCTGTGTCCTGCTAACCAAAGCACATTGTGTCTTCAGAACTAGATTCCTACTGTATGGTTCTAGAGGACAACCAAGTGCCAGGAGGGCTCAGAGACCTCTCTCACTAACTGCTGGCAAGAGGCAGCTTGCCTGGCATAGGGCTTTTCATTTACTAGTCTATGGTTTCCGGAAGCATCTTTATCCCCCAGCGTCGAGTATTTTCACTAGAGCTTTGTACTTCCCTATGGCACTTTTGCATGTCAGTAGCTTGAACAGCTGCAGTGTTGTCACGATTACGTCTCCTTAGTGTTGAGTGTTGCCTGAGGATATTCTTGACATCTGCTAAGAAATTAAAATTTTCAGCCCCTTTAGGTCCGTACTGCTGCAGTTTGGCAATTATTTCATTCATTTATTTCTAATTGGTTAGATACTACAACTCCTCCCTCTCACCTGCCTCTAACAGGAAACTAATTCCTTTTTCACTTTTATCAAATTCTAAGTCTCTAAACTTCATTTCCATATTTATTGTTGATTTCTCTCTTAATAACTATTATATATGAAGTTGCTATATCAATCATCTCTTTTCTTTGAATCTTTGTTCTTAAACAGTGTAAAATTTAGACTTGATGACCTTTTCTCTTGTAAATGTTCGCTGTTAGCAATGGGAGGCAAATAAGGTTTCCAGTCTTCACAGCCTGATGGTGCTCTAATCTAATCTGTCTACAGCTACAGCTACAGCTACAGAAATGCGGGAGTCTTGTTAGCCAATCAGCTTAGACATCTTTCTTTACTCTTAAAGATGGTTCTGATATTTGAGGAGTCTCTTAGCATCTGTTTAAGATTCTTAAACTGCTTCCATCAAATTTGTTTGAATCCTATTTGTGGTTAGACTTATTTACATACCTGTAGACATTTGATGGTTGGCATTAAGAAATAGCTTTCTGTTTTATCTGGTACTAACATTAATTATAGTGCAACTAAAATTGAAGTGAAAAATAAATGGAAATAGTCAAATATGTGATCAGGATGTTTAAAGGAGAACATAGTAGGTTTTCTGTACCTCAATAATACGTTTCTCCACCAACAGATATGCCCACACTTTTCTGGTAGGCCGCGACCTCGTGGTGATACACAAATTAATAAAAATGGGTTAAATTAAGATGTAAGAGTTAGCCAATAAAAAAAACTAGAGCTAATGGGCCAAGCAGTAATTTAATTAATACAGTTTCTGTGTGATTATTTTGGTTCTGGGCAGCCAGGATGAACAAGCTGCTCCCTGCAACAGTAAGCCAGATCAAGCTGGATTGAAAAAAGAAAAAAAAAAGATTTATTTGAGCAAAACAACTCCCAGATGAGTCCTCCAGTGCCAGAATTTGAAGCAGGAGAAGTTGCACCCAAACTAAAGCAGGGAGCTTCTATAGCCGGTAGATGAGCGGGATGACATTTCTGCCATAAACTGGGTTTGTGCCTAAGTATAACCAAAGCTGGAATGCTCGGGCAGGGACTTGGGTGCTCTCACCTGTAGGGGAGGAGCTTCCGTAGCTGTCAAGAATGCAGAACTGGGATTTTTGCTGGCCTCCCTTTATTCAGTGATTCTCTGAGTTGGTGGGGTTTGAAGAAAGAGGAATGGAGCTTTCTGGATCATGCAGGGATGAGCTTGAGGATCCAACCAAACAAAACATAACTTCACTTTATAGGAGTTGGTAAAATCTTGCACATAAAGCCAAAGTCTGTTTTTTTTTTTAATTACTTACATTACACATCTCAGTGATTTGGTCTTAGAATAATACTCCTTGACTTCCTCCATATCATTGATAAAAATGTATAAAAATGGTAATAAATTAAAAGCAAGTGTTTTGGATTTTGTTATTTTAAGTGTAGCTATGTGAGTCTTCTCCTTTCTGTTAACCCAATCTGAGTAATCCCCCCAGATTATGTCTTGGTGAGTTTAGATTTTGCCAAGTTGACAATTCCAACAATAGCAGGACATGATGGGCGGGTCAGAAGGGGGAAGAGCTCAGGAAGCATTAGGCCTCAGGTAAAGACCAGCTCTGACAGAGCCTGGCTAAGTGTGTGTGGGAAGATGTATGTCTATAAGATTGAGTCTTGAGAATAGTACCAGACAGTGTTTTCTCTTTCAAAGCAAAAGTTTTAAAACTTGATATTGCCATATCTGAGAGTTGTTGGCTCGATGTTGTACCTGTGGTGGGAATGGTTGCTGTAATTTCTGGTGAAGGAGGGTTTGTATAATTTCATCCCTGCTTACTCTGGCAGCCAGTGCTGACAGATGCTGGGGGAGGATTACAGAAAGCAGCCATGTCCATGCTAAGGAGAACAAAAGTCATATTCTTCTTGAATAAAAGTACTTAACTATCAGCGAGTTTTAGTGAAACAAGACTGGATAATATTTAAAAAGCATTGATTATTGTATGTTCATAGTGTGTGTGTGTGAACGAGTGTCAAAAGAGAGTGACTTTGTGGGGTTGGCTCTTCTCTCACCTTACATGGCTCTGGGGATTGAGTCAGGTCTCCAGGTCTGGGGAGCTGGCACCTTTACTTCTTGAGCCAAGGCCTCACTGACCCAAGGCTGGTAAACCTTAATATACTGTAAGAATTAGCTCTTTTGTCTAGAGAGTAGGAATAGTTGGTTAATTTGTGATGAAAAACTTATCTTGATGCATTTGCAAAGAACTTTATTAAAGATGGTTGATTTAGGAAAACTTATTGAGTGGCTTCCGCACTGGAAAGACCAATTTTTTAATATTTGGAAATTTGACAAAATTCTACCTAACGAAATAGTAACTTTTTAAAACTCACTTTTAATTCCAAGAATTGTTTCTTAGAGTTGGAAATAGCATTTTTGACAGAATACTTTCTGTTCTAATGTCATATGATTTCACATGACAACAGTACACAATGGGAAAATTTCCAAGATGCTACCTAAATTTATTTTCCGAAAAGACAATGAAATGGTATTCTGCTTTTATGAAAAATAATTTTAGGGAACAGGCATTTAGTTTGATATCATAACGTGTACTTTGTGTTGTTGCTGTGAACTGCCACTACTGCCCGCTAGGCCACTCATGGCCGGACATCGTTGACACTGCAGTAGACTTCCTACTGCCTGTGCTCTAATTGGAGTCCAGTTTCAGAAACTGCCACATGCACTATCTTGGAGGAAGGATCATCTTCCAGTTCGACTGGCTTCCAGCGCCCTGTTTAATTCTCCAGTGAATGCCAAAGGCCAGACACTCTGGTTTTGGGGAGAGGATTAAGAGCCTGGGAACATCCTAGCTTCTATATTACCTTTTGGGATTTCTTCTTGTTCCATGACAATGGCTTTCTGCTTCTACTTTATAGTTTTATTTTCCCCTAATGCTTCTAGGGAGCAGGGTTAATAAATAGGTTGGAGTTTAGTAGGTAAGTCATATATTTTTAATTTGAGTGAATGAAAAGTCCTGGGTGTGCTGTGCTGTACATGGTCATCTTTATTTGAAAGTATACTTCAGATCATCTATATGTATATTTATATATCTTCTTCTTCATGTGGTGTCCACTACCAGTGAAGACAACTAATTCTTGAGTATAATATGAATTAACTATTTATTTTTCTATATTAACTCCATGTTGTCTTTGAGGCTAATGTTAAGGAACATCCTAGATATTTTGCTACAGTTTGGGAACTTCAGTTTTAAAGCTGTTTCTTTAAACTTTCACATCAGCTCTGTGTTTTTACATTCAGATGTGATGGGGAAGCTGCTTAGGGAACAACTTCTCATATTCCTTAAGCTCTTCCTCATCATGCAGAAAAGTAGGCCACAGTAGAAATGGGAAGTGACCCATTACAGTCAGACACATAGCGAAATAGTTTTCTTCTTGGTATTCCACTAGCGATAGAGAAGTTGACTCTAAAATGGCTATGAGTTTCTATTAATGTGCAATATATATTTTTAACATGGGCTGTTTATTTTTTGTATTGTTAATCATTATGAAGTACTCAATAATTTTGATAACTGAAATATTTATAATCTTGGTAAAATATTTAAATTATGATAATGCTGTGGAACTGTTTCTTGAATATATGAACATACTAAATCATCTGAGGAAAATTGTGTAATAGATTTCATTTTATGTAGTTCAAACTAAGAACTTTCAAATATGTTAATCAATAGTTTTTTTATGTTCTAAAAAAGTTGATTCCAGTATTTTATCACAGATGGCTGTGACCAGATTGTATTTACAGAGGTGTATGGATGCATACCTGTGTACAGATTGTATTTATTGAGGTATATTTCTGCATATATATATATACAGACTGTATTTATAGGGGTGTGTGTCTGCATATCTGTGCAAAGATTGTATTTATAGAATTGTATGTCTGCATACATGTGCAAAGATTGTACTTATAGAGGTGTGTGTCTGCATATATGTGCAAAGATTGTATTTATAGAGGTGTGTCTATGCATACATGTGCAAAGATTGTACTTATAGAGGTGTGTGTCTGCATACATGTGTACAGATTGTATTTATAGAGGTGTGTGTCTGCATACATGTGTACAGATTGTATTTATAGAGGTTTGTGTCTGCATACATGTGTACAGATTGTACTTATAGAGGTGTGTGTNTGCATACATGTGTACAGATTGTATTTATAGAGGTGTGTGTCTGCATTCATGTGTACAGATTGAATTTATAGAGGTGTGTGTCTGCATACATGTGTACAGATTGTATTTATAGAGGTGTGT
>LOEQ01003384.1:79688-101835 GCA_001685075.1 Bramus lutescens
CAGACTGGACACCAATGTCCAGATTAGACATATCTGTGCAGACTGGACACCAATATCCAGATTAGACATATCTGTGCAGACTGGACACCAGTGTTCAGATTAGAGATATCCGTGCAGACTGGACACCAATGTTCAGATTAGAGATATCTGTGCAGACTGGACACCAATGTCCAGATTAGACATATCCGTGCAGACTGGACACCAGTGTCCAGATTAGACATATTTGAATTTTGATGGAGTTCCTTTAGTTCCTGAAATTTTAAAATTTAAAAGACAGTATGTATGAAATGATTCATGATGTACTTAGTAGATATTTTCTTTTCCCCAAATTAATATGTCAGAGTAACTGATAGTAGATTATTTATTTTCAAGAATCTTACAGTTGGATGTTACCTGACTTTTGGTAGAGGTCTGATATACTAAAGTGTACTGTCGTACTTCAAGTTTTATTTTAAGCAGCAGGACCAATAATCCTTCCAATTTCAGATTTCAACCACTATTCCACCTTACTTAAGCCCAATAGAAAGGAGCATATATACCATGATTCAGATGCCTTAGGCATATTTCATAATCTTTACAACAAAGTGACTACTAGTTTAATATTGAATTTATGTTTTCTATAGAAATTCTATAATGGAAGGTAATATTTTTTGTTTGTTGTTTGCAGTTAGGATCCTCTGTTAAGATTATTTACCTAATACTTATTTTCAAAACTTTCATATTGTTTCCTCAAGGTAGGAATAAATTTGTTTTAAGAATGATTTGATAATATTCTACTGGAAATCCGTAATACTTAAAGCTTTTGTTTAAACAAATTAGCTTGATGAAGCTTTGGTATCGATGGTGTAAGATTGTACTTCCTTAGGATCATTCAGCATGATAATAATTTGGGATAATAATGTTGTATTCATTTATGTGTTCCTAATCAATGATTCAGTGTGCAACTAAAATAATCTCAGTTAAGTGTATAATCCAAGTCTCTTATTTGAAAATACAGACTCTCTGAGATTAGGCACAATAAGTATAACTCAGAAATTCAGATCCTGTATCTACAGTATAATTTTCATGATTTATTATAATGGGCTTTTTCTTTAGTCATTTGTATAAAAATAATGCCCAGAGTAAATTAAATGTTCTATAGTATGTACTTGCTTGCATACCACATGTGCACACACAGGCACACATACACACATGGTGTTGTGTAGGTTAATATTATAATATTATAATATTTTAAGCTGTGTTTTCACAAGACCAAAGACAAAATGATCTGTCTACCTAAATGTATGCATCCCCCTGTCAGTGAATCTGTGAAGTGTAACTTGCTTAAATGTCATCTCAGAGTCTTTTTCTCTGATTTCTAGGAAAAGAAGTCCATCGGTGTCCAGGGATCAAAATCGAAGATACGACCAAAGTGAAGAGAGAGAGGAATATTCACAGTATGTCCCTTCAGACAGCACAATGCCTAGATCACCATCAGATTATGCTGATAGACAATCTCAACGTGAACCTCAGTTTTATGAAGAACCTGATCATTTAAATTATAGGGATTCTACCAGGAGAGGCCATAGACATTCCAAAGAGTATCTTGTAGACGAGGAGGATGTGGAGAGCCGAGACGAGTATGAAAGACGGAGGAGGGAGGAGGAGTACCAGGCACGCTACAGAAGCGATCCGAATCTGGCCCGGTATCCCGTAAAGCCTCAACCCTATGAAGAACAAATGCGGATCCACGCGGAAGTGTCGCGAGCACGACACGAGAGAAGGCACAGCGATGTGTCTTTGGCAAATGCTGAACTAGAAGATTCCAGGATTTCTCTGCTAAGGATGGATCGACCATCAAGGCAAAGATCTGTCTCTGAACGGAGAGCTGCGATGGAAAATCAACGATCCTATTCAATGGAAAGAACTCGAGAGGCTCAGGGACACAGTGCTTATCCACAAAGGACCACAAATCATAGCCCCCCCACTCCCCGGCGGAGCCCTATACCGGTCGATAGACTGGACATGCGGCGCGCTGACTCTCTGCGGAAACAGCACCACTTAGATCCCAGCTCTGCTGTCAGGAAAACGAAACGGGAAAAAATGGAAACCATGTTAAGGAATGATTCTCTGAGTTCAGACCAGTCGGAGTCAGTGAGGCCCCCGCCACCAAAGCCTCATAAATCCAAGAAAGGAGGTAAAATGCGCCAGGTTTCGCTGAGCAGCTCCGAGGAGGAACTGGCGTCCACACCGGAGTACACGAGTTGTGACGATGTTGAGATCGAGAGCGAGAGCGTGAGTGAGAAAGGTAAGCTCTGCCACGCGTGCCCTGCAGAGTGAGCCTTCCTTCCGGAGCTAGTTCTGCTTGTATTCAAGTATTTTAAAGGCGTTGGCCATGTCAGAAAAATCCTACAAGAACAGAGTGCCTTGTTATCCTTGTTTAAAAAAGTCGTTTTTAAAAGCTCCTTCTTGAGTTTTGTGAAGGCATCCTTCCGTTATTAAGAAGGCATACGTACACAAACTTATTAGTTCTAGCTTGAAAAGTAACAGCTTTTGTATTATTTATAAAAGTAGGAATGTGTTCATGATAGAACACTCGAAACATTGCTCAAGGTATTTTAAAGAATGAAATAGCTCCCTACCCCTTTCCTAAGAAAGAACTGCTGTTGTCCCTAGGTTTCAGCCCCTTTTCTCTGAATGTAGAGTATTCAGATTTATAAATTTAGTATCACACTGTAAATAACTTTGTGTTTTTCAATCGCTGTCATATAGTCTTATTTTCAAGTCATTTAATATTTAGAAACTTGAGTGACTGCACGTTGTTCTATCATAAGAATATATCACAATATTTACTTGTTTGAGGTATAGAAATTTACTCTAAATGCTATGTAAACAATATTGTCTTGATCTTCTTTATGTATAATTTTTGCCTGCCTCTCTCTCTGTATGTGTGTGTGTGTGAATTTTTGATTTTATACATTAATTCATATTTTAGAATTGCTTTCCAGAAAGGTTCTTAGTATTTTCTGTGCTATTTTCACATGTGCTTGAACTTTTTGTTTTATATCACCCAATTTTTGTCTGCTGAATGGGCCACACAAATACCACATCTCATTACCTGAATTTTATCTAATTTTATTGTGATATGAGTCATCCCTTCATCCCTTAATTCTTCCTATCTACTTCTTCTGGATTTTCTAGTTTTCTTATTAATTTATGAGTTGTGTTTTGTATTAGAATTTTCCTCTAATTATCTGTTATTTTGTTAAATTTATTTTCTATTTGGATGGTTGTCTATTAATTTCCTTTGATCATTTGGAGATAGCATGCTTAGTACAGCTACAGTTGAGTTTTCTTTGTTGATATTTTTCCATTACGCCCATCCTTAGACACTCTTTATTCATCTCCAAATCTATTAAGTAATTAGATATATATGTTCCTCTTAACATTATTTTTCACCATTATTTTTTCCCTGGAATTTATTTTGATATATAATGAAGTATATTAGATTGGTGAGTATCTGACATGAATTCTTCATGTCAGCTTCGGCTTCTCCTTCCTTCCAGTTATGTCATGATGTTTAGCAGATTGTCCTTTTCTTTTTTAGAATAATCAGCAGTAATAAATAGAGGAATCCAAGTCATATAAAATTATAAGTCATATAAAATTGATATAGTGATTTTATACTGTAGTATAAGTAATTAGAAAATACAAATCAAAAGTAGTTTTTTACCTAAACCTAGAAAATGTGATTAAGAATAATTATCAAAATATGATGGTACTTGCAGGAAATATAATAAAATTTCCCTCATAACAAAGAAAGAATAGAAGTTCTTCCCTCTTACTATGCAGGAAGACTAAATACTACAATGAAATGTACCAAATCGTGTCATGAGGGTGATCGCAGCCGCAGTCTCACTTGGGGTTTCCAGTGCCCTGTTTTATAAAGCTAACAGCTGTAGGAAAATAACCAGGTATTGTAGGGAGAAGTCTCTTGACTAGACACAAACCACGTAAAAGTAGTTGCTTGAAAAATGGACAGATCAGTGGACTTAATGTAGTATTTTGGAAAGTCACGAATAATATTGTCTAAAAGCACTACTGTGCAAAAGAGGACATGAAATTTTAAACAATTGTGTCTGGGAAACGCACATACAATGGAAAGATTATGATACAACCCATTTCATGATTGTTACTTTCAATTGTGGTTCTTGAGAGAACTGAGTTAATAGAAGTGTGACTACTAAAGAGAACTCTAGGTCTCAGTCAGTTTCATTAGAGAATGTGTAGAAATTTCAGTTTCATTGAAGTATATTTAATAATGGTGATTTTCCACATTTCATAGGCTATATATTATGAAAGCTTGTTTTTAGTGGTTTGGTTCCTATTCCCTCTAGTTTGCTTACTCTTTGCTAAAATAATGCCTTCGTTTACCAAACAAGAACATATTTTACCAGAACTCACAGAGACGCTTCACTGTAGAGCCTGGAAGAGTCTAGGTGACAGCATGCAGGAGTATTATGTCCTGTGGTCCTAAAGTAGTGACAGTAAAACTCCCATAAATTAACTCTGTGTTTGTTAAACTTATACATGAGACTGCTAAGCACAAGTTCAATGCGCATCGTACACAGGAAGAAACTTTCCTGTCACACTATGCTGTCTTCTGACTTCCCTCGTACAGGGCCCTACTTATTGCTAACCTAACATTTTGTTTTGCAAAGTACGATTTCTGCTACTAGACACCTCATAGGTACAACCATACTTTCAAGTTCAGTAGGAGAAATAGAATTAGCTTTTCCTGTTGCATGGTTCTTTAAGAGTAGAGTAGTGGGAAGAAATGTTGAGGCTGGACATCTCTGAGAAGATGCCTGTGTCCTCCCTTGAGATTGTGTCTTTATGGTGATGTTTTTATTCGTGAAAAGTATTCGATGGAGAAGTAAGCACTTTATAAACATTACCCAAGATCTTAATGCATCGTCATCCGTGCTGTCAGTGGATGCATGGCATTCCCCAACAACCAAAGGGGTTTATCAGCAGCCTCTGAGCACATTTTTTTCTCAGAAACTTTTGTGGAGCTGTCATTCTGATGAGGATCAGTAAAATCTCCAAAGAGAGCCATCCTTGGTTTTGCCGCTCCAGGGTAACGAGTTCCAAAGACTGTTTCACATCACAGCTAGTCTGCTCGTTGTCTTTATTTACCTGTTCCATTCATTTTTAAAAATAACACCAACTCTTATCTTTGCAAAGCAAGTTTGGACCAAGTATTATAATTTAATTTTTTTGTCTAATAATGTCTATGTAACATAAACTCTGTCATTGCAGAAAAAAGGCTTCTTCCCAAGCCTTGGTATGTGTCTCCCACATAGAAGCTATTTCTTGCTGTTTTAATGATATTCATCTTTCAGTTCAAAACAAGTCTTGATTTTGACTCTTT
The DNA here is from genome assembly GCA_001685075.1 of Bramus lutescens. NCBI lineage: Eukaryota > Metazoa > Chordata > Mammalia > Rodentia > Cricetidae > Bramus > Bramus lutescens. The sequence goes on from LOEQ01003384.1 coordinate 85,102, forward strand.
TAAAAATAAAAACTTGCTTTCCTTTTGGCTTGACTTTTTTTTCCTTCCTAGACTTTATTAATACAGAAATTCTTTTGACATTTATTCACTACTTAGGTTAGACTACACTATTTTAAATACATAGAATTTCACCCATATATAGACTCATTGTCATTTTGCTTATCGTATTTTGTTAAGTCATGTTAATAAGTATAACCCATTAGTAATTTTTTAAAATTATTTATTTAAAAGTAAAAGGGATATTAAAGAAAAAGTGTATCCCTAGTTCAGTCTAAGAGTTCAGTATTGGTTGTGTCGTTCACTGAGAATACAATCTTTTTCTGCTTTTTAAAACACTCTGTGTTGGGGCTGGAAAGATGCTCAGCTGTTTCCATAGAGGACCTGAGTCCGTTTTCATCACCCATTGCTGGCTTACAACCCTTTGAAAATCAGAGCTAGGTTATCTTATGCCCTCTTCTGGCCTCTGCTGGCACCAGGCATACACGTGATGAACATACATACATTCAGGCAAGACAACCATATATGTATATATATATATATATATATTAGAATAAATAGATCTAAACCTCTTAGGTCTAAGTCCTTATCTATAAATCTGTTAATAAGAATAATAGCTTTTTTTGTAATTTGATTACTAAAGAAATAAACTGAAACTATCCAAACATACACACAATGGATAACTAGTAAGTAACTAGTAGCTTTAGATTGCTTATTTTATGTTCTGTGGTAGTCAAGAATTCTACAAGACGATTCTCCAGTGATCGTAGTGAAAATGTAACCGTGGTGATGTGGATTGTGTTGATTTCACCTCTTCCAGGATCTGCCCTGTGTTTAACTGTCTGTTTTAATTGGTGAGGTGGACTTTTGAGATATAATTCAAAGCTTCAGTAAATGTAAAGCATCTATTTCTCATTTTTCTACCAAGAACTTTTTCCGTGCCTATTATTTAGAAGGTGTTGGATTGGATCCAGTGGAGAATGTAGAGGTAAATAGCATTCTTTCTCACCTCAAGAAATTAAGAATAAAATTACTAGATACATAGTCTTCCAAAGAGTCATTTATTTTATACACTGATTCTTTTCTGTGCACAATTTGTCTTATAACACTTATTTTTTTAGTTCAATGTGATATACTTACCATTCAGATTGTTAAATTATTTATCTACCTGATTTGTGTTCATCTAGTTAACCAAAAACTGATTGAGGTAAATTTTGAATGCTGATGCCATAGTGTCTCTGAATTTAACAATTTAGTGTTATTCTCAAAGTTTGGAATGTTTTCCATAAGCTTTATAATATACCCTTTGCTTTGTTATTTTTATTTTGTTCTCTAAACATCACCATTGATAGCTGGGCCTGGATAACTGTGTGTTTTTTGAAATTGTCTTACTGACCTCTGCTTCCGAGGTGCCGCTAACACTGCAGCCCACTTGTGACACCATAGATTTGCCTAGAGACTGCAGCCACCTTCTGTGGAACAGAACCCACTCCTTTGTTCACCACCTCCATTCCCTGTCTTTCCACTTCCCTTCTCCATATGGAGATGGTCACAACTAATAAATATTTTTAAAAAAATTTAAAAAAAGTGGAGCAGAGCAAAAATATCAGACTAATTCACAGATCAGGAGAGTGGTTCTGTAACACTTCCGTTATATGTCTTTGTGTATGTGTGTGCATGCATATGTGTACGCATGCTCTATAGTCTAACAATGTCAAAATACATAATCATTCCTTGATTCTGCCAGCAATTATTCTAGGCCCCCCCCGCAGACCTTACTGTGAAAATTTAAGTTCTTTATCTAAAATGCCAACATTTGCATGTAACTTGTGCACGCCATCTTGTTCCTCTTAAATCTTAAAACATATCGTGGATATGAATGCACATGGTATTAACATTCAGTGTGTGTGTATGCACATGATGTTACACTGTTTTTATGATGGATAATGACAAGGGCATAGGCAAATATGTCCTCATGGCAGGTATAACCAAAAATAATCTCATCTCAGTTGTTTCTTGTGGGGTTGGAATCTTCAGATAGAGAGGTCTGTCTGTTCCATGCTCTGGGCTCCGCCCAGCTCCCTTCCCTGTGTTAGACTTTGGAGCTTATTTGTAGCCAGGTTTCTAGCTCTAGATCTAGACCACGCTGATCCAGACCTTGATCAGGATTGGGAGTGGTGTTTGATTGCCAACTGGTGTCTTGTAGATGCTATGCTTTTATTTTTAAAATTTATTTTAATCACAAGGTGGCACATTTCCAACTTCTTTATGCAATTATACCCTTAATCATTTCCCCAACTGTATAAGGATAACTTTTGAAGCACTTACATTCAGTGTGGACTGGCTTAGCTTTCTATGCATTCCAAGGCTTAATTTTGTTTTTTAGATGGTTGCTAAAGGCTTTTTTTTTTTGGTTTACCTAAAAAATTTTGAGTTAAGATTAGGTTAGCAAATTCAAGAATTAATGCATTGGTAGTTTCCTAAGCCATAAATTGTAAAGTACTTCTTTTACTTATTAGGGTTTTTTAAAGTAAGCAAAATATACTTAACCTTTTTAAAAAACTAGTGTTAATAAAGTTGAAAAGATTGTACATTCTGGAGAAAAGGTCCCCTTTCAGAAAGAAGCAGGTGTTTTTAAACATAAATGTCAAATTCCAACAGTTACCTTTTTATCAGTCCCAGCTTAGGGGTCGTTATCAATTGTGAGATTTACCCTCCTCCACGATCTCACATTGCTTACAGTCTTTAGTGCATTGACTATAAATACTCACAAAACACAGGCTACTAAAAGGTCTGTATATATTAATAGATTTAAGCAAATGTTAATTTATGATACTTGAGATAATTAAACATGTAAAGCAATCTAAACCATGTGGACTCAAAGCTATTTTTGGAAGTTTTAATAATAAGAACTTTCCTTTTCTGGAGAGCTATTTTCTAAAGAGAAAAACTTTTAAAAATCAGAGATTTTTGCCATGTGTATTAACTTTGTTGGCAAGTAATTTTATGCTAAGTACTCTTATCAGTTGTATTAATTCTGAACTTTTACTTTTAAATAAACAGAACTCAGTCATACTGAAGCTACATAGATATAATGAATTATGCTGCCCTTTTATTAGACAGTGTTATAAAATCACTGTATCACGTTTTTACCAAGTATAGATAGATACCTATTATTGGTTTTACTGTTACCCTGGCTGTCCTAAATCTCACTCTGTAGACCAGTCTGGCTTCAGACTCACAGAGATCTGCCTGCCTTTGCCTCCAAAGTGCTGGGACTGAAGGCATATGCCACTACCATCTGGCCTGAAACTTCATTTAAAATATTATTTTATGTGTCTTGTTTTGTTTGCGTGTATATCTGTGTGACACACGCATGTACGGTGGAGGCAGAACCAGAGAAGGACGTGGCTTGAACTGGAGTTGCAGACTGTTCTGAGCACCGTGTGGGTGCTGGGAATCAAACTCAAGTACTCTGGAAGAGTAGCTCGTGCTGAGTCATCCTTCCCGCCCCCAAAATATACTTCTTGACATCAGGTGTTTGTCATCTTCATGGTAGTATTTCTTCCTTTGCGATGACGTATCACAGAGCCACTGTTTTTGGGTGTTGTGTGATCACAGTTCCTAAAGGCTGCTCGCAGGTCCTTTCCATATGGCTCTCCATCACAGCTACTTAATGAGCCAGCAAAGAGACTGTCTACAAGCAAGGTGAATAACACCTTGACATAGAGTGATATCCTGCCACCTTTGGAGCAAATCCCAGGTCCTATAAAGAGAGGAAGACTATGAAATAGGGAATATGAAAACCACCTTACAATCATTCCTCTGCCATGTTCTAGTAGCCTGGGAGCATTGCCAGGGAATATAGTTATTAAACAATTTCCCTAGATAGATAGTATCTCCTGTATTGTTGAAGATACTATTTATTTATAAAAATTATATTATTACTTATAAAATAACTGTTTATTATTGGGTTTATGTGGGAATTCCCCTGTGTGATAAATTAACCCCACAGTAAAGTTTTAGCATCAATTCTCAAAATACTGTTTCTGCGAGCCATCATCAGAGGCTTCTGTGTTTTCATTGAGTGTGTGACAACCATGGTGTGATTTTCTCAGGAAAGCATGTGGTCTTTGTGATCTGAAAAAGATGACCCCAACTCTGCACTCAAGGAATCTATGTAAATATATTCAGTTTGGAGTTTTCCAATACTATTTTAACTGGAACCCTGCAAATTAATGAAGCCACTCACATTTTGCATAACCTGTGTTGAATGGAACATATGTTAGGAAAATGCAGCATTTTCCCCAAGAAAATGTAGAGGATGAACTACGGATGTGAGGCCTAGGAGGAAAACAGGACATGTTTACTTTCATTCATAGGGAAGATGATGGAACTATAGTTTGCAAACTCTCTTTGTGATTATTACCCTATTTCAACCTCTCAACAATCTGCAAGAATTAGCAATCAATTTCCTTTCAAGTAAATGAGAAAATGAGACCCAATATCTTAAGTGACTCGTTAAATCACAAAAGTAATGAAAGATGAAGTCATGTCCATAACATAGGTGTTTTAGCTCCAGATATGAAACATGTTATAATATGTTATAATTTCTTTAAAATTATTGTTAAAAATGATGTTGAAGAATGCCTTGGTGCACTACATGACTTAATTTTCAAATTTTTATTAACCTAATGAAACCAATGATAAAATATTTTGAATAAGTTTTTGCCTAAGTTTAAAGATTGTAGGAAAACAGTAATAAATAAGGTAATCACACTGTCTCAATGTTTAAAATACAAGCATACTATTGGCTTAGTTTGCATTGAAAAAATCTTACTTTAAGAGCTGAGCCTTTTGATTCCTTCTAGCTAGACCATCATATTCAATTGTCATTTTTCGCTAACAGAATAATTGGCTGCCAGACTGATTTGGAATCTGGTGTGCTTTCTGTGTAACTTCTCGCTGAACCAGTGGTCCTCCTTCAGCTTGTTGACACACTCAGCCCTAAATCAAACACCTCCAGGAAAGGGGAACGGCTGCCTGAAAGGGGGCAGAACCTTCTTCATTTTCACACTGAAGTCAGCAGTGATCTGTAGGAAGTCACTAGCCCAGGACCGTGAGAGCATTTGTGTGCCCTTCACTAGCTCTCTCCAGTGTTTACAGTGTGTATGCAGAGGCGGAAAGAGACAGAAAAACATGGGTTCTGTAGCAGCTCCCTCCTGTTTCTGTATCCACAGACATTATCTAACTCTACATTATAACATTTATTTATCATCATATGCATATTTAGAGCTTAATATATAAATTTAGCAAGACAAGAGATTAATAATTATAACAGCTAATAATAAAACATTTTGGCAATATTCTGCATGTAATAAAGTCTCTTTGGCCACAGTCAAGGTTGTAGATAGAATATGGAGGCTAAGGGTGACTTACTTCTTGGGTGGGACAGGGTAAGAAAGCACCCTGCTTAGTCACATGACTCTGATCAGAAATTAAGAACTTACAGGATTTTTTATCATTTTATTTTCAGAATTTTCCATGAACAGTTTTGGGCTGTGGTTGAGGGTCCTCAATAATCACTTTGATGCTCCCTTTTCGGAGAGACAGCACATTAACCACCTCGTTCTTATACCTCAAAAAGCCACATAAGTATTGTTTCATTCACAAAACATCGCCTTACTGACATTTTGAGGTTCTTTTGTTCTATTTAGCATTAATGCATTTGAACATGTTCTAAATGTCAATAGTTTTTCCTATTCAGTAGTCTCCCCAACCTTCAGTTAATTATTAAGCAGCATTCTGTGATGTCTGTATGTCACTTTGTCTAGCTATTATATATTGTAGAATGTTTTGGTTATTTCAGCATTGGAGCTATATAAATAATGACACTCTCTTTGATTTTTTTCTATTTATAAAGCAGGCAGTTTTTATTGTTAAGTACCTTAGCTTTAGATTTTATGCTGAGCAAGTCTCTGTCTATTCATCATTCTCTGAATTACTAAAAATATATTTTTGGTGTCAATACATAAATTGATAGGATCATTTGATTTTCTTCTTTATTGATTTTCAAATATCTACTCTGTGTTCCTGAAACAAATTCCACTTGGTTGTGGACTGTTTCTTCCTTGATAAATTTTACTTATGAATATTTTGTTAGGTATTTCCATGTCCACAGTTAGATTTATTGTTTTCACTTTCTTTTATCTCTTTCCTTCCTTCCGTCCTTCCTTCCTTCCGTCCTTCCTTCCTTCCTTCTTTCCTTCCTCCTTCCTTCCTTCCTTCCTTCCTTTCTTCCTTCCTTCCTCCCTCCTCCTCCCTCCCTACTTTCTTTCTTTTTTGGTTTCTTATTTCCTTTACTTGTATTCCCATGAGTTTTTTGAACATTTTTTGATTTTTTATTATTTTTCTTTTATAGTTTCTTTTGATTGCCCTAGATTATGTAATATATTTTGCGTACATTTTACATACTACCAGCAGGCATAGTTAGCCACTTAGAGGTAAATAGAGAACCCTTTGCTCTTATGTTTGGTTATCTCCCTTCTTATATACCCTTGTTTGTCTGCTGAAAGCCCAAAGTTGGCATTATATAATTTGTACTTCAAGTATCTTAAATAATTTAGAAAACTCAGGAGAACAAAATTCTACTGTATTTATCCATATTTTTACTTTCCATGTTTCCCATTCTTCCAGGCTCCTTGGCTTTCCATATCATGTAGCTTTATCTTTTTCATAGTATGTCTGCTGGTGAAAAACTCAGTTAGCCTTCTTTTATCTGAGAGCGTTTTTCATTCTTGAAAGATAATTTCATCGTATTTAGAATCTAGGCTGGCATTTCTTGGCAGTTTAAGACATTGTGCCACCCACTGTCCCCTGCCAAGTTCTGATGCAGCTTTTGTGTCACTGAATGGACTATTTTCCACCTTTTCATATTTTTTTGTGTTTTAAATTTTAGGCTATATCTTTGTATGGATTTTTTGTGTTCTTCTAATTTAAAGACACACATAACGTTTTGAATCTGTAGGCTTCCATTTTTGTAGTGTAGGAAATTTTCAGCTTCTAACTAGGATTACTTTTTCAGTTTACTCGTTTTTCTTCTCATCCAGTAATGGGAATGGGGATCATTTGTTACCGTCTCTCAGTCTTTGAATCTCTGTTCATCTTCTGTGACCCTTTAGTCTGGTTCACTTGGTCATTGCTCTCTCCTCCCTACATTCAGTGGAGCCTGTCCACTTTGCTACATGGCATGGGTTTCTACTTAGACATTTTCCACTTGGTTATGTTGTGTCTTTTAACAGTTCTTGCTCTAGATCCATGAATAGGGTTTTGTAGCATTACCAGATGATATTTTAGTATTTTAGTTTTGCCCTTTGAACTCATACAAGAGTTAATATTAAATAGTGACTGCTAATGTCTACACACTGCTATTTGTGATAGTTTAAGACCCAATTTTCTATGTGCTTGATGATCATTATTTTATTTAATTGTCAAAATGACACTTGATTTTACTCCTTTAACAAATGCTATTCAGTGCCATGAATATGATGTTTTAGCCCCTTTTTTCATTAATCGGAGGAATTTTTACTTTGGTTTCAAATGTTTTAAAGTGTTAGACTACTTTGTTTATAGAGTTCAGGGCCACATTTCTGACCTTTGTGCAGTCTTGAATCATGGAAGCTGAGAGAGTGTGAACTGAATGATTCTCTAGCCTTCAAGCAAATCACTCAGGATTGCTCATTTAGAGGTTTCTTACAATTTATCTCCTTTAACTGAGAAACATAGAGATGTTTTTGTATGGAACCACAGTATGTTTTGAGAAGGCAACAGGTTTCCTAAGGTATAAAGACTCTGAGACTGTTGAGTAGTCCCAAGCAGGGGTATAAGTGTACAATGGGCTGGTCCCTCCGTCTGCTGGTGTGTACTACTGCGGTTCTAAATTCTTATCTGTGTGGTAACGGTGTTTAAGAAGCACCTTTCTGGCCCATGGGTAAAGAATGAAGTTCTTCCTGTACATTTTATCTTGTGTGTATTAGATCATACAGTTTAATTTGTTTTCATAAACAAAGTTTTAAAGATACTGTCTCCAGTCTCTGGACTACATTTGTCCAAGTCCTAGGAACACTGGAATGTGGCCCAACACATTTGTAGACGACAGCATCATGTTACTGTGACAGTAGACACTTCTATATGAAATCCTAATTGCCTGAAGTCTTGTTAAAACAGATTGCTGGGCTCCACCAATTCTTTTTGATTTCCTAGATCTAGAGTGGTATTCGATGCATGCATTTCTAACATGTTTTGAGATTCTGTTGTTGCCATTTTAAGGACTTAACATCTTTTTTGTTGATATACCCATTCTAATAACTTATAGACTATTCAAGTACTAGATCCAGGCCATCCATTGTTTAATAACTTCTAAGATGTTTTAAAAATCATTTCCTATTATGAAGTATGAATTTTATTGCCAGATGACTGCTATGTCTTCTCTGACAAAAGCATTCTGCTATGGTTTTGTCATCTCAGATTTGCCTTTTTCTTTGTTTCGTTGCTTTGACTAGAAGACTGGATGCTAGCCTTGACTTTCCAGTCTTTCTTGATACTAAAAATTCTCAGCTCTTTTACTTGTGATAGTAATAGACCTTTCAATTTTAGTTTATTTTAACCTGGTCTCTATAGAATTTAAATTCAGCCTTTTAAGGCATAGGTCAGATTTTGTCTTAGTGTTTGAGAACGGTAACCTTTAACATGGCATAAGAAGACTCATTTAAGCTGTGCTGTGCTCAGTCACCATTCTTGCTTACCACTGTGTCCCCTCATTCCTTTAGGTGCTGGTACCCCCGGCACTCTGTTTTTTTTTTTCTTTTCTTATCTTAATTTTTGCAGTACGCTGTTAATACTTCTTCCTGGAATGTTCTTTCTTTTCCTTTCCATTCGTCTGTCTCTTTACTTGTCCGCTAAATCACATCTTCCAATTTCCATCCTAAAAATAGTTACTTCGGGAGTGTCTGATGAGTTCGTATTCTCCCCTAGGATTTCGTTCCCTCCTGTGACACACTCATCTGTTGTGTCCCCCCCCACTCACAAACATGTCTCATTGTGTTACCCCTTATCTTAGGGCTTAGCACAATATAGAACAGATGGGAGGTATTCAGTAAGTATTTTTTTAAGTGAGTGAAAATACTAATGTTTCAAATATGTGTATGTATATATTTAGATTGAGAAGAAACCTCTTTTGAAATAGGAAGAAAATAAACACTATGATTGGGAAACAGATTTTTATTATAAGTTGTCATCATGTAAATTGTCTATCAAAACTGTAACAATGTAATTTCTCAAAAGATAAAGTAAATTATGTTATATAAGTAAAATTTATGATTTCACCTTTCCTTTCTACTGATAGATATAGAAAGAAACTTTTTAAAAGTCATTTTCACAGAAAATGTGTTGTGTAACTATTTTTTTAACCACTTAAAATGTTGAGGAGTTTCCATCATTATAAAGATTATCATATGTCATTCCAGGAACAATATTTAATTATTTGAATTTAAAATAATATTATTGCTAAGCCTCAGTTTAATTTTTAAATATTCAACAGTCTTGAGGAAAAACTCATGTCTTTAGACCAGCATGCAAAAATAAATGAGCTGAAATCCAGACATAGCTGACCAGCCTTTGTCTTAATTGGCTTATTCAATAGAATTTGTTTCTACTTTTGCTTATTCAGAGCAAAGGTATTCTATTTTTAAATAATTACTGCAAGGCTTCTCTTCTGAGATCTGTCTGGACTACAGAAGCCTTATATTTTGCATTTTATGAATTCTATCTGGAATAATAGCTTTTTCCTGGTATCTAATGAGTAGGACAGATAAAAGCACCAGGATCCCAGTTTGAAATGTTTATAATTTCTCTGTCTGTCCTTTACCGCACTCCTGGCTGCCACAGGAGACATGGATTACAGCTGGTTGGATCATGCGTCTTGGCATAGCAGTGAGGCTTCCCCAATGTCTTTGGTGAGACATGTGGAGCCTTACTATTTAATTTCTGTTATCATTTCACTTTTCCTTTTTATTTACACCTCTGCATGTTTTCTTTTTTGTATCTTTGTTTTGTTTTGTTTTATCTCACACTTGTAGGGGACAGTCAAAAGGGAAAAAGAAAAACTAGCGAGCAGGGAGTTTTGTCGGAGTCTAACGCCAGGTCTGAGAGACAAAAGAAACTCATGTACTGTGGTGGCCACTCTCTGGAAGAGGATTTCGAATGGTGCGAGCCCCAGATTAAGGACTCTGGGGTAGATACCTGTAGTAGCACCACTCTTAACGAGGACCATAGCCATAGTGAGAAGGTACTGAGACTACGGCCCCTCCAGCCTGCTCATCCGGTCTTCCTTCGTTTGCTCTCTGTCACTCATTGAAACAGGACATAATGGAAGGACGGGGCATTTCAAGGTCAATGTAGCATTTCCTAAGGTGCAGAAAAGAAAAACAAAACAAACAAACAAACCACCAAGCCAAAAAGCCTTTTGCTTGCTTGCCTGTTCTCCTTGGTCAGCAGCATACCAAAATCTAAGTTAATGAAAATAAAACCTAGGAACAAAGGATTGTTTGGTGTGCAGTCGAATGAGAGAACTTTGGAATGTTATGAACAATAAATAAATATTTTTGGATTGGCTTATTTTAATGTTTATCTGTATTTTCCTTGGGATGAAAATCAAATTATGAATAGTATGCATCCCAGGTGAAAGGGAGATGACCCGGTCTGTTTGCACAGAAGGAGTTGTTTTTCTTTTTTCCCTTCACTGTCTTTTGTTCTCTTGTTGCCATAGCGTTCGAATGGAGCATTAATTAGTATTAGATTCATTGCCATCTGCTTTGATATTTATTGTTTTATTTGCTTTAATCCTTCACCATATAGATGTGATTGCCCGGAACTTGTCTTTCGCCTGCTACGTTTTGCATGGACTTTGCATGCTGCTTTTAGGCAACCGTGCAATTACTATGATTACACAAATCATTAATTTTGTTACCTAGCATATTATTAATAATGAAATGGTTCATCATGTATAAAGCCATAATTCTAAATCCAAGAAAGAAATAGGCCAGTAATATGATTGTTATTTATCAATAATTGTCTTTGAATGATATATTAAAAGAAATTTAATGAACATATCAGAAAGTCTAAAACAATCAATAAACTTTTTGCTAGGTGTGGTGGCCCGTGTCCTTAATGCCAGCGTTGTAGAAGCTGAAATTGAGCCAGGGAAATCATAAGATTTAGAGAGCAGCATAGGCTCTATAGTAATATCAAGGCCAACTGAAGCTACATAGTGAGTTCAAGACAAGGCTGGGTTATGTAGCAAAAGCCCATTTTAAAAAAACTCAGTGAATTTTTGTCAAGTGAGAAACACAATCTGTTGATCTTTGAGTAACTCCTGTTTCTTTCACACAGACTCAGGACAGGTATGGGGATTTACATAGTTTTGGAATTTTAGCTGTAATGTTCATTATGAATTTAGATTTTATGTTTTAATAGTTTTATCTTTTAACTTTTGCTAAGGTAGAGTATTTTTAAAATCCCAAAAGTGCTGGAAGAAGAAATTGTCACTTTATAATGAGGCCAAGTAAGTAGATTTTTTACTGTACATTTTCTGCCTGTGAGGTCTTAATTAATCTTCAGCAAGTTGAGTTAGCATGTATTTTAAAGAAAATTTCAGAGCTATTATCTCTTAGTATTGTGGTAGATAACTGAGGGTTTTTATAATTGGATTTAAAAGAAACCTTTGAATTCATAAAACTAGGGTTTATAAAAATCATACAGTATTTAGGTCAGTAATTTGTAATGTAAAGTGGTTTGTGTAATCATAATACTTTAGAGTTCTGGAGTTTAGAGATACTGAACAATCATGGTAATTTGACATAAAATTAATTTTTCTTATTTGTTGATGTTGTATGTCAGCACCCTGTGACCTGGCAGCCATCCAAAGATGGAGATCGCTTAATTGGTCGTATTTTATTAAATAAGCGTTTGAAAGATGGGAGTGTACCTCGAGATTCAGGAGCAATGCTGGGCTTAAAGGTACGTAAGAGACTTTATGGGATTTGGCTCTGTATCACTTTACAGATCTATCAATAAAGCAAATAGAACTCTTTCTACCTGTGCCAAGTTAGGGGTTATCTCATTTCTATTTTCAAGAATTTAAGAATATTGTCGTCCATTCCTTTGAACTAATTTCCCAAGTATTTTAAAGACGTTTCCAAGGTAGATGGGTGTCCGGAGGTAAATGATTCCCTGTGAGGAAGAGGCCCAGACTCCTGTCCCTAGAACCCACACCCAAAGCCAGGCATGGTGGCGCACCCCTGTAATCCTGATACTGAAGGGGCAGATGCGCAGATTTTTTGTTCTTCCTGCCTTGTCAGCCTCATCTATTTGGCGAATTCCAGGCAGGCGAAGAAGGACAGACATTAAAGGTGTCCTCTGACCTTTATGCAAATGCACACACACCCATGCACACTCATAGACATGTACAGCTGCAAACACATACATCATTCACACTATACACATGTACACATGTGAACCTACAAACCTGCAAACATCCGTGCATACTCATGCACATACACCAAACACAGACAAATCTATGCATACACTACACAGGTACACCTGAAAACACACATATCCAGACACACTCATGCACATGTATACCTGCAGATACACCCACACACATGTATACCTCCAGATACACATATCCAGACACATCATGCGCATGTATGCCTGCAGATACACATCATATCCAGATACACTCATGCATGTGCATACCTGCAGATACATCCACACACATGTATACCTCCAGATACACACCTGCAGACACACACATCCATGCACATGCTTACACATAAATGTACACCTGCAACGCACACATATATGTGCACATAGTAAATCTTTGCTAGCCATGATATTAGTTTTATATACATTTTTAAAAGACATTGATAGTAACCTGGTTAGAAAATAGTTTGAATCCTAAACACAACGAATGTACTTGAGCTTAAACTATGACCAGTTCTGTACATTCTTTCCATTTCTCTGCTGTTCCTAATAGAATGTTTTTATTGTTGCAATTATTGTTGTTGTTTGTTGCAGAATAGGTACTGAATAAAAATTTTCTTAATTATAAATTTCCTTTCAATAATAAAGTAATCTGTAACTTAAAAAACTATTTATCTTGCCTATATTTATGTCAGTATTAAAGTAATCACTTTATTTAATTTTTTATTATGCAAACTTAAAAATACATGTGTTAATATCAAAATATTTGCTGTTGATGTAGTACATTGTGTTTGTATTTGTAGATTGTGTTTTAGAGAAAACTGGTTTGTACTGGTTTGTGGTTTCAGGGTCAAACTGAAGTGCTTATGCATGCTAGTCAGACACTCTACAGCTGAGTTATATTAACCTCAAATATGCCATTGGAAACCCGGAAACCTCTAAATATGATGTCAGGTGCCTGCTTTTCGAGACAGGGTTTCTCTGTGAAATAGTCCTGGCTGTCCTGGCTCACACTCTGGACCAGGCTGGCCTCAAACTCACAGAGACCTGTCTGCCTCTGCCTCTTAAGTGCTGGAATTAAAGGTGTGTGCCACCACCACCTGGCTAGGTGATAAAAATATTAATGTTTATATTTCAACTGTATTTTTCAAATATGCAAAATAGAGGGTATTTAGCTTTTGTATATATAATATATTTAATGAAAAACTGAAATAAAAAAGAGTAAATGTTTTCACAGTTAAGCCATTGTTATACAAATTGTACTCTAGAATATAGTAAATGGTAGGTATTCAAAAAAACTTTGGTGTGGTGTGATTAGATGCCGACAGCGTGCTTGACACTTACCTGATTATGTCAATGTCTCTCATCGTCGTCAGCAGTCATAGAGGTCATGAGGAGATGGTGGCAATGGGGGGGGACTTAAACTCAGGATGCTGTGATGAAGCAGCTGATACAGAGATCAGGAAGACTTGGGTTTGATTCCAATTAGAGTAGTTGTCCTTTTATTTGTTTTAACAGTGGAGGAGGGTTATTGTCAGCATGAGAGAGAGCATAGCCAGAGGCGGAGGTATCTGGAGGTAGCGTCAGGTGTTGTCTACACAGTGGAGACTGCAGCTTGTCCTTTGAGTGGTTAAAGTGGGATAAAATAAACAGTATTGCGTGCAGTGCCCGGCTTATTTTCTCTGGGTGTAATAACCACCACTGACTGTGTAATTATACTAAAAGTAGCAGTGATATTGGTGTTAAATATTCTAAAGCAGCAACAGTTTTCTTAAAATATTTGCATGAAAATGTGAAGCTTTAAGAAATTTACATTACTGAGTATAACTCACCGTAATTAGAGAATATATGCATGGAAAATAAGATGAGATAGCTCAGCAGGTTTAATTTCAGTTATCTTTTGCTCGTGTTTTAAGAGACAAACCAGTTTACTCCAATCAATGAATATAGTCCTGGTCCTTTGCTGCACCTGCTTTGAAAAGTAGTGATTAACCAGAATCAAAACATTAATTTTGTAGGAGCATGGTATTTTACTATGATTTTGTAGCATTCCTAATGCTTGTTCCCAGTGTGTATTTTTTCTAAAATAAGTATTTTAATAGAAATCAAAACATTAGAAAATTGGGCTTCAAATAATTTGAAGTTTGTATTATTTCTGATGAAGTTAATTAAATTTTACAATTTTCTCAAGGAAGATCTATTGACATTGTGGATATTATCAATATGACTAAAACATTATTAATAAAAATACAGCATTCTTTCATCATCATAGTAAAAGTAATGAATACTTTTATATTAGAATATTTGAAATTTATACTTAAAATGTTTATATAGTTTAAAAATGAGAAATAAAAATGAGAATTCTATAGTAAGGAAGAAATTGTTGAGTTAAATCTAAAATACTTGTATTTTCAACAAGAAAACTAAATTACAATAAATTTGGAATAAAAAAATGTTCCTTTATGCAGGCGCGGCAATAGTATATTAAGAAATGAAATTTAGCACGCTAAACTAGTTGTAGAGTCGTCATTGCTCTGGTCTTCTTCCTTGCGCCTTTGCCCGTGCCCTCTTTCACAGTGTGACGGTTTGATCCTCTCCTCCTTCACACAGGTCGTGGGAGGGAAGATGACTGAGTCAGGACGGCTTTGTGCGTTTATTACCAAAGTGAAAAGAGGAAGCTTAGCCGACACCGTTGGACACCTTAGACCAGGTAGGTTCCGCCCACTGGATAGTCACGTGGCAAGTGTCAACTGGGGCGAGAGGATGCTTGCCTGGCCTTGCAACACCTTTGGCTTTGATCCCTACCACTGCAAAAAGAAAAATTCTAGCCCTGAACAGTTAGTAAAAACTTTTTGCTTATAAGTTACTTGACCAGTAATAATTAGTTTCTTTCATGTGTCTTAAAATCTTTAGTCATTAATGGAAAGCTAAAGCTCTTCTTCATTGTTATACTAGACATAATATCCTTTAAAATGCTTTTTATTATTTTTTTGAAAATTTATTACAATATATTTTGATTATTTTCATCTCTCTCTCTCTCTTCCCCACGCCTCCCAGGTTTTTCTCCCACCACCTTATACACCAGAATTCATACATTTTAAATTTAAATAATGGATATTGTAGTCTGCCCCTGATATTTACTTATTTTGTTTCCCAAAGATCTTTAATTTTTTTGAAAAAGGTCCAATATTATTTAGTAAACAAACTTCACCAATAAACGCCCATTTTCTAAATTATGTCATCACCATATCATTTGATCAGTTAGTTCCTCCACTTCCTACTGCAGAAATCGTTACATTCTTCGAAGATTTCCTATACTATGAATCAGTTAGTTTTTTACAAAAGACTTTGGAGTTTAGGCAATTGAAACTCCTAAAAGGAAAGTAGCTCTTAACTAACCATGTATTTACTACAAATCTAGAGGAGAAATGTGAAGTCCTCAAAGAGAGCTGACCTTGATCGGTGTCTACAGTAAGAAATCAAGTGGACACAACCTGTATGTAGTGTGCTTCTGATGACCTTGTCTTCAGATGAAATGTGCTATTCTATCTGTAAATTCCTGGGTCCTTTACTTGTTCTCAACACATACTCTTCTGCTAGGGGTGCATGGTGAATGACTGAAACCCAATGACTGCTTCTACGTTGCGTATATTTGATGGGCTTGGCTTATTGTCATGAGATTATTCCTGCCCCCATAGGTGATGAAGTGTTAGAATGGAATGGGAGGCTATTGCAAGGAGCCACGTTTGAGGACGTTTACAACATCATCCTAGAGTCCAAACCTGAACCCCAAGTAGAGCTTGTTGTTTCAAGGCCGATTGGGTAAGTCAGTCTTGGTAATTTTTTTGACTAATTTTTAAGATTTATTTATTTTTATTTTATGGGTATGAGTGTTTTGTTTGTATGTATGTATGTATGTATGTATGTATGTATGTATGTATGTATGTATGTGCACAGCATATATGCCTGGTGCACACAGGTCAGAAAGAGGACCGTTCCCTCGTTTTGGAGTTAGGGATGGTTGTGAACCATTCTGCGGATGCCGGGAACCAGAGCCTGGCCCTCCAGTGAGCAGCGTATGCTGTTGCTCCAACCCTACTTTCAGCCATTTATTTGTGTGTGACTGTAGTAATGAAGGGGAGCGGGCCCTGCTTTTCGTCCAGCCCAGCTCCCGCACGGCTAGCTTATACCCCGAAA
>LOEQ01003384.1:110386-128948 GCA_001685075.1 Bramus lutescens
GTGTGTTCTGTCTCAGAGCTCAGGGAGAAAGGGTGTGTTCTGTCTCAGGGCTCAGGGAGGAAGGGTGTGTTCTGTCTCAGAGCTCAGGGAGAAAGGGTGTGTTCTGTCTCAGGGCTCAAGGTACTGCAGGTTGTGGCAGGGACACCAAGGCCTCAGGAACTTTACACAGCTGCTCCCATTCCATCCACCAGAAAGCACAGACGATGCGCTTAGTGTTAGAACTCAAATCCCTTTCTTCACCTTAAGTGGCCCGGGACCTTGCCCTAGGAATGGATCACCCATAACTAAGATGGGTTTCTCCTCCTCAGCTAGTGTGAATGAGGTCATTCCCACAGGCATGCTGGGAAGATCATTTCTCAGGCCCTTCTAGACTCATTCATTTGATATTTTAACCATCACGGTTTCATCCTCATTTTCTTCTGTCTTTGAACATTTTTGCTTTTGAGAAATTTGGGTTCATTCCTCATAAAGTCATGACATTGCTAATGCCTGAGAAGAGAAATTATTTGTGTGTATTTGAGGTGATTTTATTTGCTGATATGTTTTCAAATAGAAAACACATAATAGGCATTTCTTATTTGCATTTTTATATTCATAGATGTTGATTAATTTTTCAAAGATATGTGTAATTAATTTTCTCCCCATGCTAAATCCTGTGATTAATTATTCTAGGACTTTCCCAAAAAGGACCAATTATGCATTCGATGAGAAGTCAGAATGAGCCCAGTCAGTATTGTTTTTCCTGAGCCCCATGTTAGCTCATGCAGCTGCAGTGATTCCTTATCTCATCTCTTTTTAAGTTAGAAGCTTCTTCATTTGGGAGGCAGCTTTTGTGGTTCTAAATAATTATCAATCTCAATAATAGTTTACACAACTAAGCTAGTAGTTGGATAGGCTGTTAGGCTAAAATATTTCTTATCCTTTTTCTAGGTGAGAAAGGTTCAAAATTATTATTTTTCTATAGAACCACTTTATACTATTGGTTAATTATTTTTTATTATACTGTCTGTGATTGATTTATAGATGTAAAGTTATTTTATTGTAACATTTTTGAAATTTATTTTTACTAAATATTACAAATATCAATTTTATTTGTCCATTTTAGAAATTTGAGTAATTTTAGATTAATTGTATGTCTTTCATATGTCCCTTTATGGAATTACAGAACATTTAAAAACATTGTATTTATAAAGGTATAGGTTTCTCTCTCTCCTTTCCTTCCTTCCTTCCTTCCTTCCTTCCCTTTTTATTTTTAATTTTTTGGACAGTGTATCACTATGTAGTCCCTAATGACCTGGGGCATGCTATTTTTTTTCTCAGGCTGGGCTAAAACTAACAGAAACTCCTGCCTCTGCCTTTCTGTTCTGTGCTGGAATAAAGGTCTGCCCTACCACCTCTTACAAGTTTTATATTTGGACTTTGATGTTTTAATACTTTATTCTCATAAGTTTAATCATCTAAATGCATTGCATAAAAAGAATGTCCTAAGGATCCTATTAGAAGGGACAGTGAGAGGAACACTGGACACCCATACTTAGATTATGGTGTAAACTTTGTGTTCTCCATTTGTATGAAGCCTGAGCAGTTACAATATGGCTCCGAGCATCATCATTCCTGCGACCAGTACTTAGGGGCTGTAGCCTAGACAGCAGCAGTGGTGAGAAGCAGAGGGACTACAGGGCGTGCAGTGTTTTTCTGGGGTAACGCCAAAGGTTGACAGATGGAAAAATGAGAATTACACAGCTTCCCAGTGCGGTAATTGCTCCTCAACTTTAAACCTTACATGGTTAGTTGTATATTTTGTCTGTTTTGATCCATTTAAAAATTCCACCTAAGAACAAATATATTTTGTAGTCATCTTTAATGTAGAAACATGTGGGTAAACATAAGGATTAAAAAATGAAAACTGTTGATTTTAGAAATCTGATAACTGCTTGTTTTACATAAAGAAAAATTGTTTACTATAAATGGTTGTGTTTTTAAAAATATTTTCTTTTTAAAGTAAACCTTTTATTTTATGAAGTAATATATGTTTATAAAATATTTTTTCTTTGACATATTTTATTTAAAACATATATAGATGGTGACAAGGAAAATGAAATCTCTATATTCCTGTACCCTTCGGCACGTCTAGTTAATTTATGGGAACTCCACACCCCGCTTCCCCTACTTACTCTGTCCATGCAGATTTCAGCAGACAGATATTCCCTCACGTTCTGCATCTGAGCACTTCCTCTTTGGGCCTATCTCCATTTGGAAAGGAAGAAAGCTCAGACTTGATACTTGGTTTTTTGAAGAGAAAAAAAGGTGATTCCTGGTGGCCAGCAACATGCCGTGAAGGTTGTTCTCCTTTGGGTGTTAGGTTTGTTTCTTACTTAAGTATCATGCCTGTCCAGTGATCCTGTACCTGGGCCAAAGCCCTCCCCCATTCACACCGGTTTCCCTATAGTGGGAGAGACAGAAGGCAGCCAGCCCTTAACTATCCTAACAGATGCCACGAGGCCATGGAATCTTGTTGGGGAATTAGAATTCAATGTCCCTAAATCCATTCTCTGGTGGCCTCTGATTTTATTCTTGATCTATGATTGATCTGTGTTTTTTTTTTTCAATTGCTGGGAATTGTATTAAAATAAAGGATTAAATTCAGAAAAGAAGTTTTTTTAAAATTTTTTTTCCTGAGAACTCTGTTTATAGCCTTCCACCCTGTGAACACTTGGAAGTGCATCTAGACCTTTTTAGGTATTTCTCTTCACTTGTATACTGGGGATCAGAACAGTGAGCTCCCAGAGCTGCTAGGACTATCAGGAGGCATTGCACATGCCATAAACTTTCAGGAAACATAAAGAGCTTTGTAACTGAAAAACCCTGATATAGTGTTGTCAGTAGCAGTGACCGCAGTTAATAGTATCTCCAGCCAGCAGCTCATCCCATTCCCTCCTTCATGCTGCGCTGTACTTTGATCTATGTGTAATTACAATTCCATTTTAGTAGGTTTCATATCCATACACTTACACAATTATGAATCGATTAAAAACTGTCCCTGTGAACAGCTAATATTTAATTTAACTTTAATATTGTAATTGTTTCTTAAATAATAGTGCACCAAAAACTTGTAGCATTTCCATTATATTCGCTATTATAAATTATTACTTACAGTCTAGAGTTGATTGAAGGCACAGAGATCCTGTTAGTTTTGTGCATTTCCTATGCCATTTTTTGTAAAGGATTTGAACATCGGTAGATTTGGTGTTTGTGGGTACCCTGGGATCAGTCACCCACGGATATCACAGGCTGTGGTGTGTTTAAGGGTAAAGTTTCAATTTTCTTGATTTGGGGTTATACTTTAATCATTTTTCAAAATTATATTATCTTGTAAATTCAGTCTTAGTTCCTATTATACTATTTTTTAAGAATATGGTTCAACAAATTATGATATTTATTGTGTTTTGAATAGTTTTCATATATTTTAGCATTGGGAAATATTTATTTCTTATAATAAAGTGATTAAATTAAACATATTGTCATGGAAACATTGTATTTACGGGAGAGTTTTATGTGTTCATTTTTACTTTTGGTCTTTGGTTCCAGCATATTGTCCTTTTTGGTTTTTGTTTTATTGCTTTTTTCTTTAATTTTGCTTACCAGAGCCAAAGCCTTAGTAGAAGAACATCGCCTTTTGTTCCTAGGGTTCAGGTAAAGGCTTTGTCTGCCTGATAGAAGCTAAAGTGTGTTTTATCCCTTATTTGTATGTTTTTGGAAAATGCGTAGTAGGAACACTTTTTTTGGTATGTTGCTCCAAATCATACTATTGACTCTCAAATCATTTTCTAAGACAGCTTGTAAAATTCTGCATGGAGATTAGAATATTGAATACAAATTTAAAGAGACAATCATTGTTAGTGATTTTGCAGTTATTGAAGTACTCGAATGCATATGTTTCAAAGTTGCATTCCAATTGTGTTTTGGTATAGATTTGGCTTATTTCTGTAACATTTACTGAAATAGCTAATTTTAATACTCCAGTTGTTTTCCTTTACCACACAAAGGTTGCTGTCTCTTTAAATCACTCATATACCACATAACATCCACATTCTCTTGCATTTTCCAAGCAATGGCTCCTTGAGGAGATTGGCAAATATATTTGTACCTTATTTGAAATATGATATTTTTTTTACATTCGATATATAAGAATTAACTTTTGAAGTTTGAAAGAACAAAAAAATCACAATCCAAATGCTGTATATATGTTATTTTGTTTGTATTTAATTATTTAATTTACTTTTATGCACTACTTGGGTACAAGCTGTTTGCCTCTTTCCATTAGGATGTTGTTTATATGGTATAGCAATGCCAACATAGTTATCTTCAAAGTAGTAGTATGCCTTCCCTGCTTTGTTGCATGTTTTTAAAAAGAATGTTGGCTTTGGATAATACTTTTAAATAATTAAAATATTAATTCTATTAGGTATCATATAATATAAAATATGTTTGATGCTAAATTTCTATTGTGAAGAGTTTAAATTGGTTAAATGATGAGGCTGAGAGGATAGTCATATTAAACAATAAAATAGTACCAAGATTTTTATTTAAATGATTGAACTAAGACTTGTCAAGGATAGAATTATGAGGTTGTATCTTTTGTGTTTTAGGGAACAAATAAGTTAAGTTTTAAATATTATTTTTAAAATACTGCTTTAAGAATATGTTAAATATCATGGATAATAAAATACAGTCTATTTTATTTTAAATATCTATTAAAAAACCCAGTGCTCATTCTGTAATGAAACTGAAAGTCAGAGTTGTTTGTAAGTGCCCAGCTCAAGACAATTTCAGAAACAGTCCGATTTTGATCCGATGTAATGGGATAGGTTCTTATCAAATAGTGGTTAATACTCATATTTTCCAACAGTATAATTTAATTAACAGTATTGTACAATAAAGCTAATGTATATTTATGTAAGAAAGAGTGGTAAGGGATAGTGATTAGCTCTATATTATCTGAAGATAATAGTTTATAGAAAAAAATTAAACTTGTAAGAGTTGCTGTCGTTGGTGATAGTGGAGATTACACAAATTAATCTGACCTTCATCACAAGTTTTAGAAGACTCTGAGACTTTCGACATTACCTTCATCCCATGAAAAATCAAACATTCTAATTTCTTTATTTTTATCTCTTGGCTCTTGTGAAAAGAATAGCTTATTCTCTCTATTTCGTTATCCTTATCTATATCTGTAGCCTAGCCTTGCTCAGCATACGAATTTAAACGTTTGTTCTTTTCAAACTTTGAGTCAGTCCCCAGCCCCTCCCTCTTCAGTTTATGGTTGTTTCACTCCTTGAGACAGGCTTTGCTCTGTAGCTCAGATTAGCCTTAGTCTGTAGGTTTACTACAGCCCTTCTGTGCTGTCACCATGTCTAGCCACTAAACCTGTTTTCCTTTGAGGGGGACTGG
This sequence comes from Bramus lutescens, assembly GCA_001685075.1. NCBI lineage: Eukaryota > Metazoa > Chordata > Mammalia > Rodentia > Cricetidae > Bramus > Bramus lutescens. Next base: position 115,838 of record LOEQ01003384.1, read on the forward strand.
TGGTCCTTGATCCTTTGAGGGAATGCTGCAATTCTTAAAATTCTAAGATCCCCTTTTAGTTTGAGTGTAAATAGCTAGCCTAGAAATGTGTAACTTTCTAATATGCCAGATAAGAGTACTTGCCAGATATTTATTAAATGCAGCTTAAGGAAATCTTCTTGAGGGTCTAGTTTTGAACTTCTTAGTTGGTAGAAAAATTTCGTTATACAATAGCAAGATAAAACTACTTTAAAATTCAAGACAATAAACCATGAAAACTACTAATAGTTACTTTTAAAATTTGAATATCTTTTGTTAAATATCCTGTAAGGGGGCTCATCCATTTTAATCCTGACAAGGCAAGAACAGAAGTAATTTTATATCTTAGACTGCCAATACACCTCTTCTGACTCAATAGCTAGTCAGCCTTTGGCTCTCTGGAATATAATACAGAGGGACCCACCAAAACCACCATGGAGTTGGAGCTGAACTGCTGAGCTTCATGTATAACTAAGACATGCCATTGTCAAGTTCCATATTTTTGGTCCCATTTCAAGTTTACGCTGGCGGTAGGAGATACTGAATCCTAGGTAATGTGGATCTCTAATGCAGATGCAGACAGAAAGCTCAGTGAGTGAGGAGTGAAGGGGTGAGATGTGGGGAGACAGCCGCTCTTAAGAGAACCCTGGAGCAGCATGACCGGAAGCAACAATCCCTAATTATGATGCAGCAGAATTGCACACATTTAACTTTACAGTGAAACTTTACTATTTTAAGGATGTTATGTATTTTCTTCACTGAAGAAGGAACTATGCTTCTAAAATCTTTAAAAGGTGAATTTGTTATCATTTCAAACACAAACTTAAGGAATCTATTAAAGCTATGAGTAAGCCTTCTTCTATCCTATGAGATCTGTTTTACTATGGAGACACAAAACATTTGCTTGTAACTTCCCTCTGAATAAATACCATTTCCTTGAAATAAATACATTTCTGTCCACGCACTGCATTTGGAACACTCATTTACAACTCAAAGTGAACAAAACGATAGTGCTTCTTGCACAAAGATAGAGTTAGGAGTTATTGTGTACAAAGTATGTAATCCAGTAGTATAATTATTATACGACCATTAATAAGCCATCACATCCCGATAGTAAAAGTCCAAGTGATTCATCAATGAAACTAAAACATCAGCATCAGTTCACGTATTCATTGAAGTTATAGTACATCCTTTTATTTTAACACATCACATTTTACTGGGGAAAATGTTTTCTCTTAACATTTCAGTTATATCAGTAATAGAGAATGCTATAAAGATTGGAAATGTAGACATGTATTGGAAGTAAATTTTGAGCTAATAATGAATGCTTTTGCTTTTCAGATAAAACTATGGTTTGACAAGGTTGGTCACCAGTTGATAGTCACCATTCTGGGTGCAAAGGATCTCCCTTCCAGGGAAGATGGGAGGCCACGGAATCCTTATGTTAAAATTTACTTTCTTCCAGACAGAAGGTAGGGATTTGAAATTAAAACATATATATGCTCCTAAAAATAAGCAGAAAAGTAAAGAATGTTTCAGTCTCGTGTCATTCATTATTTCACGTCATGGCAGTGGATAGCTGTGAAATTTTAAAAATAAAATCATTCTGATGGATTAAAAATTGACAGTAAGTATTTGAGGTTACTTTAAAACATGGATTTACTATATATTATTTTATTTAAATATTTAGTCTAAGCCCTCTGCATATTGTATTTCATAAATATGTTTCTATATCAAAATTATTAAAATTTATTTTTTTAATAAAAATTTTAGTAGATTATATAGTTGGAACTGAAATGTTTTTGCTTATATTCTTCTCCATTTTTTACATCTACCCCTCTTGACATGGGGAGGGGTCACCATTTGGTGGGTTTTCTTGGAGGTAGAGTCTGGATTGCGGCCACTCCCAGGGGAAGGGGCTAGGAACTTTTCACCAAACATTCCAGACTCCTTATATATATGGATGCCAGGGGGCCTAGGCTCAAAAGCTCCGTATCCACTGCCATAAACACCAGATTTAAGTGTTTGAGCATCATCTGAGCAATGTTAGCCAAGAAAAAGGTGATGTAAGCAGGTAATTAACAATTGCATTTTACTTGATACATTTTTAATTTGTTTTACAAATTTCACAATATGTTAATATTTCATTATATTTTAAGTTATCAGAAACTTCTTACTCCATCATTTTTTGCTTTAAAATTTACTTGAAAAAAGGTGTTGTTTCTGAAGATTTAGATTTTTTTTGTCAAGAGATGTATATTAAAAGGTAAGGAAGAAAATATTTAACCATACTGGAGTGGTCAGATAGGACCTAAATTTCAGCTGAACAATATATATCCCAGTCAAATTATCCTGCTACCCTGCCAGCTACTCCTTTAGCACACAGTAGTTTGTTACTATAAAAATTCGTGGGAGGGATCGACACAAACCCACAACCAATACGGCACTTAGCTCTGCCTTATTCCCAAGCTACTTAGTTTCAACAATTCATACTCTTAAAGAAAATGTTTATTGTATTTTTATTTTAAAATTACATCATTATTTATTTGTCTGTACATGTGTTTGTGTGTGTGGTTTGTAAACGTTCTAAAGCCCTCACGTGAAAGTCAGACGACAGTCTTTGATGATCAGTACTCTCCCTCTCCCATGTAGGCCCTGGGGATTGACTTCGGTTGTCCGACATGGGGAGCAGTGTGTGCCATACCCCGCTAAGCTGTATTTTCCCCACGTGTAATTATTTTGATGCTGAAAGTTTACCACGTCTTTTTCTTGATTGACTTCATTATTTAGTTTTGTATGACTTTTCCCAATTTTCCTTGCTTTCTGGCGCAGTGGGGTTAAAATAAAAACATCTCTCCTTCCCTTGCCCTTTATATCCCAAGTACAGTGTGTCTTAGGGTTTCTTTTGCTGTGAAGAGACAGAGTGATCCCAGCAGCTCCTATGAAGGAAAGCATTGAATTGAGGGCGCTCGCTTCCAGCTTCAGAGGTTCAGTGGTTTCAGAGGTTCATGATGGCGGGGAGCCTGGCGGCATGCAGGCAGACGTGGTGCTGGAGCTGAGAGTGCTGCCTCTTGAGTGAGAGGCAGCAGGAAGTTGACTGACTGTCACACTGAGAGAAGCTTAAGCAGAAGAGACCTCACAGCCCTCCCCCACAGTGACACACCTCCTCCATCAAGGATGCATCTCCTAATAGTGCCACGCACTTTGGGGGCCACAGTTTTTTTCAGATCCCCAGATAGTATTAAACTTTCATTTTGTAACCTCAAAGAATGTAAGAGCTCTATGAGCTTTTTATTCAAGTGTTTCTCAAGCACTTTACTTGTCCGTTACCAAGTGTCTGAGATTTGTGTGCTTTTCAAGCTTACATTGTTGGATGGGTTGTTCTGGGATTTTATCTCTGATAGGAAAATTAATTTTTGCAATGCTCAGAAAGTTGCATTATCATGTCAGCTTTTTTTCCTCTTTTCCTTTGACCCATTTTTTAATCCATGAATAAGACAATTCATTTTAGTTTTTCCTGAAAAATTTTTCAGGAAGAAATCTTGAATATATAAATAACAATTGATATTTAGTTTAAGGTTTCCCAGAATGTATAGAAGAGATATCCATTCTAAAATCCCAATTATGTTAGTCAAAAAACTACTTTATATTTAATGTACCATGTTCTATAAAAGTAATATTTTGAAGTAAAGTTGGTTATGGCCACACATATATTTATTTCTTTTCTTTTTGAATTTGAATGCAAATGTCAAGTTTCTGATTGTTACTTTAAGTTAAACGGAAGCAAAATACTAGCGTGAAAATAAGTTTTGGTTAGTTTTTTTGAGCAAATGTTTATTGCATTCTTAATAATTTAGAGATTAAAGATTTATTTTAGCTATCTATTTAAAATATACATCCATAGATTAGTCTTTATTAAGTACAGTTCTTCCCTTTGTACTGCTTGACTTCAACTCTACGACACACTTTGAGGGCTTCATTTACACTTTTAGAAAAGCAAAGCCCATTTCTCTTTACTTGTTGAAAATAAGGTTTTTATTACAGTTCTTTTGGAGGAGGAGGTGGAGCTGGCAGAGAACCTGATCTGTGTGCTGTGTTTGTGAGGGACTTGAGGAAGCACTCCTTCTTCACTCTCAGAGAGGTTCCTTAGTTATGTGAGAGCTTGTTCTTTCTCTCTTCCCTCAAGCTTAAGACTCATTCTCCTAGCCTCTTTCCGATTTTAGTTCTAATTAGAGCTAATTGTCCATTATTAATTTTTTATTTTAGTATATTTTGATGTAGTTAATATCATAATGATATTATAATACATTTGTAATTTATAAATGTAATTTATAATGTATGCATTTAATGAGTGACATAGTTTAAAAATATTTTTGAACTCAAGCTAGTCCATCAAAGTAAGTGTGAAAGCCTCTTAATGCTGGGTCCAGTCTGTCAAGATGATTACCTCCTGTGTCCGTCACATATTACTCTGACTTCCTTGTCTTTAAAGACATGCTTTTGTTTTTGTCAAATAATCTAATAGCATTTCTTATTTGATATAGAGTTGCTTCATAAAATATGTACTATGATTGCTTGTTAGCTAAGCTAAGCTATTTGTATATGAAGTAAACATTGCTATGTTTTTTTTTTACAATTAAGCTTTGTAGCTTAAGTGAATAGAAGGTTTATTTGAGCTGTTGCTCATACTAAGTTATAGAGATGATGCCATTGTATCATAATCTAACTATAAGTAAAAGTTTACAGTAACTGTCAGATGACAAATAGAAGATTTCACTTGAGCAATTTTAAATGGATAGAATTTAGAGTGAATTCTTTTTATGTAAGCATGCATATTTCTTTTTATTAAAATAGTGATAAAAACAAGAGAAGAACAAAGACAGTGAAGAAAACACTGGAACCCAAATGGAACCAGACCTTCATTTACTCTCCTGTCCACCGAAGAGAGTTCCGGGAGCGGATGCTGGAGATTACCCTTTGGGATCAAGCTAGGGTTCGGGAAGAAGAGAGTGAATTCTTAGGAGAGGTACCTGGAAGTAGTTAAAAGTTGAGCCTTCTCGGACCGTTCTGTTGTTAAAGGACTGTCATTGCAATACTTAGGAATTTAAATGTCCGAAAAAAAATTCATAGTTTGTTCCTTTATTAGCAGAATGAATTAGCTTCCTTAGATAAACCTTAGCAACCCTAAAGAAATCAATGTCCTTAAAACTCTTAGTAAAACTGGATGTGTAAGTGACACTGTATGCCCGTAATCCCAGCTACTAGGAAACTGATACATTTGATTCTGGAATTCAGGTACAGTGTGGGCATCCCAGGGAGGCTCTGTCTCAAAACTAAAACTAATAGCAAAATCAACAAAGAAAACCCCATTAGCCTAAGCAGCATTGGGGATCTTAGTGTATGATGACAAAGGTTTGATTTACACTTAATAGAATTATTGTCTCATATAGCGTTTTCTGCTTCTTGTTATTTTATTGGGCCAACTATTCATTTATTCCTGGATTACTTTGTAAGCCATATAAGGTATCAGACAGTTTTCTACAGGCCTACCTCAAGAGTTTAGAGCTCATTGTGGATTCAGATATTGCTATGATATTGAATATGTAGTAGAAATACTGAAACAGCCATGGGAAGTGCCAATAAAGAATAGAAGTTAGCGTAGTCAAAGGAAGTGGTATTTCTGCAGAAATAGTGAGGCCTCAGGTTGGCGGAGTTTAGTTCCCGGCCTCATTGGCCGAGGAAGTGATAAGAAATGAAACCTCAAGGTTAAAAGACACAGAACATATTCCCCATATTAATCCTCTGAATAATGAGAACAAAGATTGCCTAAATTGTGAGTTGAGAAAAATATTTCCAGTTGTAATATGGAGAGGAAATTCCAGAGGCATGAGAGAAGTGGTTTTCTAGCTATTCTCATGTGATAGTGAGAACAATCAGCTATTCGCTTCAATTTTTTTTATTCTACCTAGTTTTCCTGATTAGATGAAAGGAAGGACATAGAAATATGAACTGAATTATGTCACCTCATGAGTTACAAACCTTGCCAGGCAGTGGTGGTGCATGCCTTTATTCCCGGCACTCTGGAGGCAGAGGCAGGCCAATCTGCAGAGCTAGCCTGGTGTGCACAACTAGTTCCAGAACAGCCAGAGCTGCACAGAAGCCTCATCTCGAAACAAAAAACACACAAAATTACAAAGCTATGAATCATTTGGAGAGAAGGGCCATACAGTTCTTGAGAACAATGGGCCTTGACTGTTTCTGGCACAATCACTTCCTTGTCCTCTGTTCAACAAATTGATCATCACCTGCTTCAGTTTCCTGTTTGGCCACGTGGAAATAATGCTAGTATTCAGTTCCCGTTTAGTAGGAGCATTAAGTAAGGCTAAGTAAGGCTAGTATGTGTTGCCTTGCGTAGCATAGTGCCTCTACTTTTGGATGTACAGGGCACATTTAGACCCACTGAAGTAACAGCTTGCTTGTTTGCCTGTAGCTCAATATCACTGTGACTTAGTTTATCTTCACACAGTAGATCCACTTAATGTGCATGAACACTCACGTGTAGCATGAAAACAAATCCACTCACTCTTGCAGAGCACCGTGAAGGAAAACTAACTCATTTATGCAGACTGATTTCTTTTATAATTAAAAAAAATTGTATTACATCATCATTTGGTCATATGGTATATGTTAAGCATCCTTTCTTGACTTCTCCTGTTTATTTATGAATGACATATAACAATTGTACATTATTAGGGGACTGGTGGTGTGACGTGTTGGTTTTGAATGGTCCACAGTACTGTTCAGTGTACAAAAAGGCTTAAGGAAGACAACAAGCTTATCTGACCCCAGAGACAGGTCATTTTAGCCTTTTGTAGCTTTTGCATCCTGTCCTATACTGCAAAGATAGTCATTTTTATACATAATAAAGATGAATAATGTAACAAGGCTGGCTATTAATAGATACTTTAATTATTTTTCCTCATTTATTGATTAATATGAAGTTACTTTTCTACTAGTAACTATAAATGGAAATGCTTTTGAGTTAGAAAATAAAATGTAAGCATTAGTTATCATAGACTTTTTAACAGTAAAAAATGCTACTCAAGCCATGGCAAAATTGATATCCTCTTAATGGGATGATCAATAGATGGGTATATACAATAGATGTCGCCATTTAAAGTAGAAAATCACTACAAAGTTTGGAAGGAAAAGTATTTCTCATTTAGTACTGTCAAAACATGCTGACAATTTGGCACTGTTGAATGTCCCTGTTTTGTTGAGACAGCCTCACTGTAATAATGTTGTAAACGTTATAAGACTGCTGAAGAGAAGTCTTATCATTGGGAGACGAGGTCTTTGTGTCTTTGGTCTGTAGATTCTGATAGAACTGGAAACCGCGCTGCTAGATGACGAACCTCACTGGTACAAACTCCAGACCCACGACATCTCTTCATTGCCCCTCCCTCACCCTTCTCCATATTTGCCACGAAGACAGCTCCATGGGGAGAGCCCGACACGCAGGTTACAAAGTAAGTTTGCAAACTTTATCATGCTTGCGTTGAATGTTTCTATCTTGATTGTATTTCAGACAGAATTTGAAAACAGCATGGTGCTAATAGGCATTTGTTATTGTTTTCATGGCTACTATTGATGCCTTTTTTTAATAATTTAAAACAGTAATATTAATCATGTCTATAGCATTCACATTCACAATATTAAAATCATTTTGGTTGCATATTATATGATATAACATCAAATAAACACGACTTTTGGGGTATTAGTATTTAAACTCTTAAATGTCGGAATGAGAGCTCCCATTAACAGATAGCTGCAGATACCTAAAAATATCACAGTTTATGAATACATCAAATGATGACTTTGACACAGTGGCTGAAATTATGTTTCACATATTAAGTTGATTTTTTTTCCATTTTATACGTTAATGACTTGAGGCAGATGATCTCTCTATGCTTAGATTTTCTCCTTTATCAGATGGAAATGACATTACTTACTCCATGGCATGGTCATAAGGGTTTTTTAATTTTAGAGGCTGGGGAGCTTGCTCTGCCTGTAAAACACTGTGCAAATGTAAGGACATGATTTGAAATTCCTGGAAACCACTTCAGCAGCTGGTGCACATTTGTAGGTACAGGTTCCAACTCCATGAAAGCCAAGACAGGCTTGTGAGCCCTGACGTTCACTGCGCAGTCATCCAAGCCCTACTGGTGAGCACCAGATTCAGTGAAAGACCATGTCTCAAAAAGGAGTACAGACGGATTTCTGGTATCCATACACATGCACACATTGCCTTTGTAGCCATGTGTTGGTAAGCATGTGCATGCAAACATAACATACACGCATGTGTACACATATACACACACAGGATTGATTAATTTCAAAACAATCCAGTGTGTTCTTTTTCTAACTACTAGCAATTGTGTTAGGCCCTTTTACATTAATTTTGCAGTTTAATAGTGTTTTCCAGATTTAAAAATGCTACTACTAACTTTTGCACCACCACTTAAAGAGTTTAACATTAGTTTGACATCTTCTGACAGTTAATAGAGGGATAAGGTGAATGCTTGCTGCTCTTTTATTTATGAGGTGTCTTCTTTCTGTGTGGTCACCAGGGCTCTGGTCTACAGTCATTTCTGTGTGGTCACCAGGGTTCTGGTCTACAGTCATTTCTGTGTGGTCACCAGGGTTCTGGTCTACAGTCATTTCTGTGTGGTCACCAGGGTTCTGGTCTACAGTCATTTCTGTGTGGTCACCAGGGTTCTTCTGATTTACCATCANGTCTACAGTCATTTCTGTGTGGTCGCCAGGGTTCTTCTGATTTACCGTCATTTCTGTGTGGTCACCAGGGTTCTGGTCTACAGTCATTTCTGTGTGGTCGCCAGGGTTCTTCTGATTTACCGTCATTTCCATGTGGTCACCAGGGTTCTGGTCTACAGTCATTTCCATGTGGTCACCCGGGCTCTGGCTTACCATCACCTCTGTCAGGTGCTGGATCACTGGCATCAGTGAGATGTCAGACGTGTCCAGTCATGAGAAAATACCATGACGTTACTTGTTGACTGTAAGAGATATGCCTGGCAGTAGTGACTGGTTTCCCATAGATCCTTTCTGCTGAAGGTGGCCACATTAGAAATCTGAAAGCTCTTGGCTGTAGTAAAAGGAGTGACCCTCCTACTCCAGTTGGCTATGTATAAAATTAAAAGATTAGTCCCATGACAGTCACAGGAAAACCCAGACAATCATCTTTATTCTTTTACAGAATTAATTTTCTAATGATCAGAATTTTATTTCCACTAATCACTATATCAAATAAAATTAATTAAAAATAACTTCTGTTATTCTTTTTTAACCTCATGAGACCATATAGATTCACACATTCCTATTTGTAAATGTTATTACAACCTACTCTGTTTAATAATTACAATACCATTACAATGAACTTGTCTATTCTTTCTGGCCACTATATTTAATATACTCCTAAATTGCAGAATAATTATTAGTAATGCAGTTCATTGTGCACTAATTATTATAATGTACGCATACAGGCTGCTGCTGTCAGTCAGTGTGCTCTTTCTTATACTGTTGGAGAACCTCCATCGGCTTCAGTTGTCTATAGTTATGGATTGGTTTGAAGCCTTAAATCCCTCTGTGTTCATGGCCCTATCCAAGCTCTACAGCAATTTTCCTTGAGTCCTTTCTGAAAAACTTCTGGTAATTTATGTAGTTATACTTAAATTACTTATAAATTTGAAGGAACATATTTCATGTGTTTCTCATTTTTAGTTTGATATATTTTGGCCTTTTGTTTTTGAAATATTTATTGCTTTAATTGCATCAGCATTAAGTACCTGTCATACTTCTTGGGCTTGATAGTGTGACTGGCCCAAGACACACCATTTAGGTAGGAGCTATAACTCTTTCACCAACTTGATGTGATATACACTGTTTAAAAAATTATATCTAATGTAATGTTGAGATACCTTCAAAGAGCCTCTTACTAGAGGTTTTAGGAAGCCCAAGAAAGGATGGCATTCAAAAGTTGCCCTCCATGTTTCATCCAAATTGATCTTCACTACCATGTCCCAGGGTTCAGTGGCTAGTTTCCTAAGCCATGTCTTGGCATGCTAATCCTCCTAAAGCTACTTGCCAGGGTGTTTATGCTGTAGGTGCTAGCTGCATTTGGAGTTATTTTGTGTGATGCTACAGTATTGATTGACTCTAGAGCTTTCCAGAAGCTGAGTCTTTGTTATTCACAAAACATTTTCACCCTTGTCTTCACTCATGGCAGGGACCTGACCCTCTGACCCTCCTGATGCCTGCAGTCTGTATTCCTCTAGAGCACTCTCTTTCCTTAGGCTCCTGCCAGCACAGCCTCAGTCCCTAAAGTGTTGACTTCAGAGTGGCAATAAGGCTAGGGTTTACAAGTGTTAAAACACATACCCTTAATTCAGAGAGAAACCACGGGAGACTTAGTGACCTTTTTTTATATGATGGGAAACAGGGCACGCATCTTTAGTCCCAGCATTCGGAAGGCAGAGGCAGGCAGATCTCTGTGAGTTCGAGGCCAGCCTGGTCTACAGGGCAAGTTCCAGGACACGCAGGGCTACACAGAGAAACCCTGTCTCCAAAAACAAACAAACAACAAAAAGCAACCAAATGGTTCCTTGTACTTACTTCTTAGTCTGTTCCCACTGTACTCCAAATACTGCAGCCAGAAAAGAAGTTCTGTTTTGTTCTTCAAAGTATCTTCTGCAATTGATCTGCTGTGTAGGCTTCCAGCAGAACAGACCAGTCCTGTGAAAATCTGGCAAATGAATGATTTCCTCATTTGCTACCTTTAGAATTATCATTGCACATTTACTTCAATGTTAGAAAATAAGCCTCCTTAGTAACTGTGCTACAGTAAGTTATATTCTCCCCATTAGACATGTCAATTGTATTATAGAGAAAAAAAATTGTATGCTTTTTCTTTTTGATGATTTCCACACAGTTTTAAATGATCTGTTTAAGTGACTGAATGCTTGCCTTTTCTTAAAAGGAGGTCAGCTTTAAACTTGCCATTTTTTAAAACCCAGAATTCCAAAACGAGGAATACTTTTCCTTCAGTTTCGGTTCCCTGGTTGCTTGCTACTCCGTGTCCAGCAGTTGTCAGCTGCATTTAGGATTCTGTCATAGAACTGCGGTCCCCACAGGAGCGCTGTCAGGCAGCTGTCATGAGTGCCTGATTTGGTCTATCTCCTTCAGTTTCCGTTCCTGTCGCAATACTTTAATTTAGTCAGAATTTCTATAAACTTAATTTAATTTTTTTATCCATATATAATGAGTTTCTCTCTTATTCTGAATTGGTATGGTGTTTTACACTTTTAATACGTTGAATTTTATTGTCTGTAGTATTAAGTAGTGTAGCGAATGGGAGGAGCGGCCCTGCTTTTCGTCCAGCCCAGCTCGCGCACGACTAGCTTATACCCAGAAATAACAACACACAAATTGTATTCATTTACACACTGCCTGGCCCATTATATCTAGCCTCTTCNTATTAACCAATGAAAGTAACACATAGACAGATGACCCTCCTACATCAAAGTAGAGAAGAGATTTCCACAATTCTACCAGTAGCTCTATCAGTTGTATTTTTGACATTGCCTCCACATTGTTTTCCAGATAAAGCCTTATGTTCATGTGATTCAGGTAAACACAGCGTGTGTAGTGTTGAATGCATGCACTCATATGCACAGTGTAGTTTGCTTTGTTGTTTTGTATTTTGTTTGGCTGCTGTGCATATATTAAATCCTAGCTAATGTGTCAACAGCATTTCCTTACTGCATTCAGAAATTTCTCAGTACCTTCATGTTTATGTGTTTATTGTTTTGATATTAAAAATTGTTTTTTTAAAACAAATTCTTACTTCAGTGTGTCTAAATTATACCCTTTAGTATAGTGTTATTTCATCTATAAAGTACATTTAGTGTATTTTATTATATATGACTTCATAAAACTTAAATTTAAATGGATATATTTAGAAATTTTAATTTATTTTTGTTGTGTGTGTATGTGTTTATAGATGTGTGTATGCCATGTGGTGTGTGTGAAGGTCTCAGAACATCTTCTGAGAGTCAGAACCCAAGTTCATCCATGGCTCAATAATCACCTTGTCAGACTTGGTGACAAGTGCCATTATCATTGAGCCATCTTGCTGGCCCAAAATAGATGTAATTTTAAATGTCTTGTTTTGCTTATGAGTGGCTGGTATTAAAAATCTGAAACATTTTTAATAAAATGCACATGAGCTATCTTTGTTCATCATCTGTGGTAGCCTGCTCTATAACCCCAGCATTCATGACACAAAAATTGCACAGGGGTCCCAGGTCGTCCTTGCTTGTGCACAGATGATGAAACCAGACTAAGCAGTATGCAGACCTATTTCTAAAGCCAAACAAACCAAATCTGCATTTGCTTTAGATATCATTTTTTAGCAGTTTTGTCATATAGTACATGAAAAATAGAATTACCTTATGTATTACTACAGTGTATCATGCCAACACATTGTACTCAGAAGGTAAATTGTTTAACTGGTCACTAAACTTATGCTGATTTTTTATGACTTCAATTGGAAAATATTTTAATATGCTTAAGCCTAACAAAATTCCTTATGTATACATATATATTCTATAAACATGCACATTTATCAGCAATGAGCAATGTAAAAAATCTATGATTTAAAATTATGTCAAAGTAGGAAGTACTTAGGGATGAATTTGGTAAAAGTATAAAATACTTAATGAAATCTTAAACAGTTAAGAAAAACAAATTAACCAATATAAATAGAGAGAAATATACTGTGTGAATGGGCCAAAATGTCAGTATTATGTCATTTCTTACCATGCTGCAGGCCTTTTTTGTACACTGAGAAGTTATTCCTGATTTCATCTGAAAAATACAAGCACAAAGAAGAAACATTCAAGTTTCAAGTTGTGAGTGCTCAAATCTTTGATTTCAGCATTTATACAATTGCAGTAATAGAAGTCATCAATAGAACGAGAGACTACAGTAGACACAGATTGGTAGTCATCAATAG
>LOEQ01003384.1:151864-162011 GCA_001685075.1 Bramus lutescens
CTGCCTCTGCCTCCCAAGTGCTGGGATTAAAGGCGTGCACCACCACTGCCCAACAAGCAAAGTTTTAGAATCCGAGTTGGCGGAGTAGAGGAGGCATAGCTCCAAGCTGCCCCCGTCCTCATCTGGAAGATTCCCTGTAGTCTGTTAGGAACCTCAGCTCTGTGCTAACTGAATGGTGTTCCTTTGGCATGGAGAAGGATATAAGGACTAGTCAGTTTGGGGATTAGATAAATGATATGTTAATAATAGTATTTAAGAGGAAAGGTGAAGGAAAAGAGAGGTGCTCAGAAGGAAAGAGTCCTTAAGACAGAGTCACCTTTCATTGTTTATATAATAGTCATTTACACCATTTTAGTGGCTTTTGAAGTTACTATCTTCAATGGTCTGCTAAGGGATCTAAATCAGCTCTGAGGGTGTTTCCGGGAGGATTCCTGTTGGGGTGACACATGATAAGGTCACAGGGGTCAGAAAGTAGCATGACTTTCCAGCCCACAAAGGCAGCAGCCTGGTTAGAGCATCTCAGACATCCAGGGGAGGAATGAGAACTGCCATGGCCGTGCACGTTCGGGCCTCATGGTTGCTTTCTGGTTTTAATGTAAGACGTCTGTCTATGCAAAGAATAGTGTTTCATGTTAGCAACTTTCAAAGTAAAGATGATGGTGCTGGAGTTCTTACTCCTCAGATGGCAGAGCTTTCAATTAGATTTCCTTCCTTCCTTATGTCCCCACATTTTTTTTCTGTCTTCTGCTTAACTATCAGAAGAAAAAGGATAAGTTTTCACGTAAGGGATTTATATACTCAAAATGGAATACCTTGAATTATAAACCTCTAGGTTACCTCAGATACTGATGCAATTTTCTTTTCTCTTTTTTGGCTTTTGGAGACAGGGTTTCTCTGTTTAGCTATGGCTATCCTGGAATTTGCTCTGTAGACCAGGCTGGCCTTAAACTCACTGAGCCCCGAGTGCTGGGATTAAAGGCATGTTTCACCAGCACCTGGCCTTCATTCATGTCTTATATCGAGGCAACCAATTATTAAAATGTGATGTCTACTCATAAGTACGTAGTGGGTCATCCATTTTGTACAGAAATTTGAAAATGACACTATCTTGGTTTATTATACACTTTATTATATATTTACTAATCATAGAAAATAAAATGCTGTGAGACTGAGTCTCCTATTTTCAGAACAGAAACTACAGTCAGGAAGAGAACAACTTGTTTGAGTTTATTGGAAAAGGATTCAAAGAGACTCTGGACTTCAAAGATGAGTAGGACTTTCAAAGACAAAGAAGTGGAGACAGGCTTGGAATGATGAGCATGGACAAACTGTGGTTGGGGGCCACATCCTGTCCTAGAGGGCTCTAGGGCCTGTTGTACCTACATGGAAGGCAGTGGCATGGTGGGTGAGAGAGGGCAGGAAGGTGGTGAAGAGTGACCTGGGTCCTAGGAGGGAAAGTATTTTCAGGTAGGAAACTTATTCCAGTGGATGCAGAAACTTGATGTAAGTGGTCAGGAATGGAACAAGGAAAGAAAAATGGAGCCTCATTAATTATCCTAAGCATTGTTGATATTAGATGTCATCTCTGAGTTCTTATGCTAGCTGATGGTTTTATTAATTTTTTCTTCTCATCTTTTCTCCTTAAAAGAAGGAAAACATCTTTGTAATATAACATTTGCTTAAAAGATGGTGCTCAGTATATTGAAGTAAAACTTAATTTTATCATTTAATTAAAAATCTAAATGTTATATTTGGTTGCACTTTATTTTTGGAATATTTGGCTTATTTTATCCTTTGCACTGCCACATTCCAATGGGCATTGAGAAGATGGCCAAGCTTTCTAGTAGCAATTTCATTTTCTTTGCTTGCTGTCTGATTATCTGTTGGCTCAGGCTTTTAGAACTAAGCTATACTTTTTCACTTCTTTCCCGCGTCTCATTTTCTTCTCGTTTCTGCCATGCTTGCAGTCACTTTCTCACTCTACCTCGCTCCAGATACAGTCAGAGCATTGGGCATCACCACAGGGATAAAAGGTATACTTTTCTTACACTTGAGTCTGTGTGTAGAGTTGCATGCTCCTGTCTGTGATAACCACTTTTAGTTTTGTTTATCTAGATTTACATGTGTGATTATTGATGAAGTACAGAAATAGTACCCCAATACTGTAAAGTAAAAGTGTATAAACTGTTTGAACTAGAATGTCACAAATGCCTTCTCTTTGGTGGGCTAAAATCATCTTTTTATTACCCAGAATATTATTTTATTAGGAATTAAGTAAACTTTGCTCCCAAAAAGGAGAGTAGCAGTAGAATTGATGCCCCCTCCTTTGCTAGCCTCCAGGTCTGATGTGTAATTAACACTGGCTTATTTGTACGTGCCTTCCCCACCTACTTCCCTGCTTCTCTGCTTTTCACGAGGACACTAATTTGAAGTGTGTTGACCTGGTTGGTCTGCGGTTACTCGGTCTAAGACAGATACCTACTCCTGCACAGCAGATAAGCCTGGGTCTCAGAGTACTCAGTCTGTGGGAACAACTCTTTCATTTCAGCCTTGTTCTAACTTATTCTAAGGGAGGAATTTTCCAGTGAATTTGGGGTAAAATATGTCTAATACTTAAGAAAATAGATTGATTTTAGTAGGAAATATCACTTGCCTGGCATTTAGCAGAATATGGATCTCACTGGGAAGAGAAGGAAAGAAGGTGTCTAATGTTCATTAAGTTCTCAAGGCCATTTGTAGCTTAGGTTTTTATGTTTGTAATAATATTTTACTTATTTTTTCACAATTTCATACATGTATAATGTATTCTGATTAAATGCCTCCCTCCATCCTCTCTTAGCCCCCTCCTATTCTTCCAAATTCCTTCTTTTTTTCCAATAAACGCTCCTTCTCCTTCAATGTCTTTTTGTGGTGTGCATGCTGTGTGAGTGTGTGTGTCCATGTGTATCTGTGTGTGTGTCATGGGCATGGGTGGAACTGAATCACAATCACTTGATGCGGACAACTTCTCGGTGAGGTGTATCCTCTTCCTCACAAACTTTAACTGCTTTCAAGCCCTTGCGCCTGGGTGGGACCTCAAGATTCCTGCTCCCATCCATAATGGAATGTTGATGTGATAGTTGAGCAAGTCTTGCGGATAATCTGTCTCTTCTGTGAGTTCCTGGCTGCAGCAGCCATGCCGCGTCCTGATGACAGGTTTTTATGGTCCTCCTCCCCGTGTCTTATTCTTACAGTCTCTCTGCCCCCTCTTCCTGAATGTTTACCGACCCACCCTTGGGGGAAGTCACTGGAATTTGAGCCACTTCAGTGGCAGCATTTTCAGACCAGTTAGGCAAAGGAGAGGATTGTGGTGATAGCGTGGTGATGTGTTCACCTCGAGTGAATCAGGAATTACATGTTATGCTATGTGTAACCTTCTTTATTCCTGTAGGAGTTAGTAGGAGTTGATATTGATAGTTTTAAAAGAAAATACAAAAAACTAATGGGTAAATTCTTGAATCTTGAAATCACATAGACAAATATGGAAGGAAATCCAAAAGAAAACTTTGATGATAAATCCTAGCAACCAATTTTGCTGATGTTTTTCAATAAATGTAATAGAAATTGGGTAATTGTAACTTAAGTATTATGTTGCTAACTTCAATTTTCTTTCATATTTTTTAGTCTTTTCTGTTATATTTCTTTGTATTTTGTAATTATTTCTTTGTATTTTGCTTTTTACTGTTATTCAATACATTTCTGGAAATTTCTTGTTTGCAACAGTTATAGATTTACCTTGCAAAATGTAAAAATACACCTATACACCTGCACCCTGAACACTCACTCAAGCTGTGAAAATATGCCTATACACCTGCACCCTGAACACTCACTCAAACTGTGAAAATACAGCTATACACCTGCACCCTGAACACTCACTCAAACTGTGAAAATACAGCTATACACCTGCACCCTGAACACTCACTCAAACTGTGAAAATACAGCTATACACCTGCACCCTGAACACTCACCTTGTCTTCTCTTTAGGGACTGGATACCTAAATAAAACCTCCATGTTCAAGACTTTTCCTATTTACCTTGGTTTATCTTCTTTTTAAGTTAAAATCATGTGACACCCTATAGATTTTATATTCTGTATTGTTCTTAGTTTTAGTTAAAAAGTAATTTTTTGCTTCCTATTATTTGGCTTTTCAATTCACTAGTGTAGATTCATTTTTGATCAGCTCTAGGTTGACTATCGATTTCATATACTTAGTAAATTCTCAATTTCCTCCTGTCTTACTTCAAAAGAGAAGTTTATGAATCTCTTTCTGCACCTTCATTTGTGATGAAGAAACACAAGATCATTCATGTTCATATTAAAATATATCACTGTAAACTCTGTATTTGAAAACAAGTTATTAAATGTCTAACTATAGTATTTGCTATGAGTACATTTGCATGTCTGTTTTATATGGGTGAAGGCCTTTGCCTTTGTCTAAGCAGCAGAACCCATGAGGCCTGAATTAAATCCAGCATTTGTCTATTTTCAGACAGCCTGCCTTGAGCTCTTGGAGTTAGAAAACGTTTTCCCATGTATCTATTCTCTTATATTTATTTACATAGAGTTATATTTATTGTTTTTATTTAAAACATTGTTCACTGAATATATTTTGATATATACCTCCCATCCCCAACTCCTCCCAGATCCTTCCTACCTCCCTTCCCACCCAACTTCTTGTTCTCTCTCTCAAAATAAATATCACAAAAAGGAAATTAAAAACAAACAAACCCCAATAAACAAAACTACCATAATGAAGCAAACAGTACACAAATAAACAGAGAACAAGAAGAAAGCATGGAGTCCTTTCATGTTGGCTAGCTGCTTTTGGGCATGGAGCCTGCCCTAGATGGGACTGGCAATGCCCAGTTGCTTCCTGTGTTGGAGGAGACAGATTTTCCTTTCCTCAGCAGGTATCAGCTGGAAATAGCTCCTTGTTAAAAGTGGGCTGTGTCCGCTTTCTCTTCTCAGTGCTAGCGTTTCCTTCCGGTTTGAACCATCACACGTCTGTGCACGCTGTTGCAATCTCTGGGAGTTCATACGTGTCTGAGTCCCGCTGTGTCTGGAAGTCACGCGTCGCCGCTGACCTTTACAGTCTGTTCCTCCATTTCCAAATAGATCCCCAGCCTTGGGGGAGAGGTGTGATAAATGTACACCATTTAGAAATTAGTGCTCTAAAGTCTCTTATTCTGTGCACATTGTCCAGTTGTGGGCCTCTGTGCTTATTGATTATTGTCTACCATAAGAAGAAGCTTCTCTGATAAGGGCTGGACAGTGCACTGATCAGTATAGTACTATGTCATTAGAAATCATTTAATTGTTATGTTACTTAACAGAGAAATAGTATCAGGATTTCCCCTGGGGTCCATGACCTATCTAGTCTCAGGTTCTTGATCTATTAGCAGGTTTCATCTCATGTAGTAGACCTTAAATCCAATCAAGAAGTGGTTGGTTGCTCCCAAAATATTTGTAACACTATTGCAAAGTGGGCAGTACTGCAGGTAGGTTGAAGTACAAATCTCAGGATTTATAGCTGAGTGAAATTAATGATTACTTTTACCTCCAGTAGCACACAGTTACCTTCTAGAATCATGAATGGTAGTTAGTAGGGATGAATTTCTAGTTGGCACCAGTTCAGTGTCTCAGTGTTTGATAAGTAAGTGGAGTCTTTACCATTAAGGTCTCATTAGGGTCAGGTTGTGGAGAGTAACCAATAGGCATGTCAGTAGCCTATGCTACTTGCAGAGTCTCTGAGACTGCTTTGGCCAGTGACTCAAGATGTAACCCATTCACAGTACTGAAAATGTTACTTGATGGTGTATGATATCTATTGGGAAATGCTGCCCGTCCCCCAACCCCAATATGTGATGACTACGTTTAAATTCCTTTCACAATGTATATGTTTTAGGAAACATCTACAGTCGCACTTTTCCAAATGGCTTTTGAGAAGGCTTTGAATGTTCATTGTCCCTCCTCACACTCCCTCTTTACCTGCTCACTCACCCCCCCACATTTAATCCCCCTGTTCTAGGTTGCCCTTCATTTCATCTACACTTCCTTGAGAGAGTCTGTCTCCATGCTTGGTCCTATTCACATCTAGGTTTTTTCTAATTACTGACTATTAGAAATAGAGCTGAAAGAAACATTCATGAGCCAGTATCTCTGTAGGAAGATGTAGAGCCCAAGAGTGGTATAGCTGGATTGCGTGGTAGATAGTTTTCAGCTTTCTGAAAATCCCTCACAGTGCTTTGTGCTTCTACCAGCAATGAACAGCTGCTCCTCTTTCCCTGAATCCTTGCCAGCAAGTCCTGCCATTTGTTTTATTATTCTTGGCCATTCTGACTTGGGTAATACGAAATGTCAGAGTAGTTTTGATTTGCATTCCCCTGGTTGCCAAGGATGTGAACAGTTCAGAAAGCATTTCTTGGCCATTTGTGTTTCATCTTTTGACAAAACTGTTTAGTTTAATCCCCATTTTTAAATCTGGGTAATTCTTTTCCTGGTCTTCAGTGTTTTGTTCATTTTTTTGTTTAGGTTTCTTTTCTGTATTCTAGATATTAACCCTCTATCAGATCTATTGTTGTTAAAGGCTTTTCACATTCTCTGTGCTGTCCTTAGCTCCGGTGATTGTGTTCTTTACTGTACAGAAGCTTTTTTAGCTTCATGAGGTCCCAATCATTAATTTTGGTTTTTACACCTGTGCTTCTGGGTACTTGTTCAGAAAGGCCCTTCCTCTGTCAGCAAGTTCAAGACTATTCTCCACTTTATTTTCTGCCAGATTCAGGTTAGAAGCTCCTAAGTTGAGGTCCTTGACCCATTTGAAGTTGAGTTTTATTCAGGATGATAAATATGGATCTGTTTTCTTTCTTCTATACACAGCTATCCATCCAGTTTGATGAGCACCATTTGCTGAAGATGCTGTTTTTACTCGAGCATATGTCATTGACGTCTTTTTCAAAAGTCAGGTGTCTCTATGTTTGTGAACTTCTGTCTGGATCTTTAATTCAATCCTCTGATCAGCATGTCTGTTTTTATACTAATGCCACAATGTTTTTACTGCTATAGCTATATCATACAATGTGAAATCTGGAATGTGTTGTCTCCAGTTCTTTTATTATTCAGGATTGTTTTAGTTATCCTGTGTTTTGGTTTTCACATATGAAGTTGGGGATTGCATTGGATCTGTAGTTTTATGTTGGTAGGATGGCTGCTTTCACAATATTGTTCCTACTGATCCAGGAACATGGGAGATCTTTACATCTGTGGTCTTCTTCAGCTTCTTTATACAGTATCTTAAAGTTTTTATTATGCAAGTGTTTCATTTTCTTGGTTACAATAATCCCATGACATTTTTGTTGTCGCTGCTGATGTTATTGGAAAAGGTAATGAGGGAGATCATGTGGCTTTTGTCTTTTAGTATATGTGGTAGTTTTTATTTGTTTATTTGTTTGTATGCTGAACCATCCATGTATCTCTGAGATGAAGCCATGTTGATCATGGTGGATGATCTTTGTAATGTGTTCTTGAATTTGGTTTGCATGTATTTTATTGAGCATTTTTGAATCTATGTTCTTAAAGATGTTGGTCTATAATTTTCTTTTGGGTAGTCTTTGTGCCACTTTTATGAGGGTAATAGTGGCTTCATGAAAAGAATCGGTCAGTGTTCCTTCAGTTCGTTTTTGAGAGTAATTTGAGGACTACGATGTTAGTTCTTTTTTGAAAGACGGGCAGAATTCTGTGTTAACTCCATCTGTCCCTGGGATGAAGGCCTCCCCTGGAGCCTTGGATTAATATCCCAAAGTGCATGCTCCCGGAGTGGCTCAGCCCCTGAAAGGAACTGGAGTGAAGGGTATAGAGGATGATGCATCTCACTGGGGAACTCGAAATGTTAAACCTGATACTTGCGAGGGGGAAAGACCAAGTCCATGGTTGTCCAATTGAAGCAATCTGTATTTTGGGTGCACCCAGAACTGACAAGTCAGCTGCCTTCCCTAAGTTGGGGTTTGAGAGAGCTGCCCCTGCTGGCCTCCTGAAGTCCCTCTTGTAGGAGAGATGGGTGTTTATGGGCGAGAGGGGCGGGTTATGTGTTGTTAGGATGGGGTGAGGAGAGGGGCAAAAGCAAGGATGTGCATCAAGTGACTGAGGTCACAGGTAGCTTACATCCTCTGTGAGGTCCCTTGTGATTAATGTTGTTTACAATTCCTTTTTTTTTTTTNTTTTGCTTCGTTTTTGTCTGGGTAACTGTCTGTGGGCGACATTGGAGTACTGAGTTAGCCACTGTTACCTAGTCAGAGTCAGGATGGAGTTCAGCTATAGGAGCGTCTGTGTCAAGGTTCATGAACTCATGTTTATGGATAAATGTTTAGATGTGTATTATCTTTTTTGATGTATTTTTAAATAAGTATGTAATGTTTCCCCTTATCTCTTCTGATTAATTTCAGTTTAAAGTCTATCTTTTATTAAAATAACTGTATCTGCATGCTTCTTAGTTCCATTTGCTTGAAATTCTTCTTTCCTCCCTGTTTTGCTAAACAGTGTTTTTCTTAAGGACAGATCTCACCTTTTGTGTGTTTCTTGCAGACAGCAAAATGATTAATCCTGTTTTCTAATCTAATTTCTTTGTTTGTGTCATTTTATTGGGGAAATGAGATCATTAATATTGAGAGTTATTAATGAAAAATACTTATTTATTGCTGTTATTTTGCTGTTTTGACTGTTTTGTTATTTTGCCCTTCCCTGCCTCTTTTTTGATTTAATGCTTTGGAATTATTTATTTGATTATTTATTTTTGTGTCATCTTGGGTGC
Source organism: Bramus lutescens (assembly GCA_001685075.1). NCBI lineage: Eukaryota > Metazoa > Chordata > Mammalia > Rodentia > Cricetidae > Bramus > Bramus lutescens. The sequence goes on from LOEQ01003384.1 coordinate 160,708, forward strand.
AATTAGCTTTCTCTGCAGACTGGAGTCTTCTTTCTCTTGACTTCTCCAGTGCTTGATTAGTGGGAAGGACTTGCTTTTATTTGTGAGATGTTTTTCTTTCTCTCTTGATTGTGATAGTTTTGCTGGATACAGTAGCCTAGACTTGTACCTGTGATCTTTCTGAGTTTGTAGAGCATCTATGAGGGCCTTTGGGCTTTCAGAGTCTCCTTTGAAAAGGTAGGTGTTATTCTAATGGGCTTGTCTTTGTGTGCAACATTGTCTTTTTCCCTTGAAACTTTTAATATTCTTTCTTTTCTCTGGACAGTTAGTGTTTTGGTTATTTTGTATCATGGGGCCTTTCTTTTCTGGTCCTGTTTATTTGGTGTTTCAATGCCTCTTATACCTTGATAGGCTTTCCTTTATATTGGAAAATTTTTTCTTATATGATTTTGTAAAAAAAAAATTCTCTGCCTTTGATATGGAGTTCTTCTCTTTTCTGTGTTCCTGTTATTCTCAGTTTGGGATTTTTTTCATGGTATCCCAGATTCCCTGGATAGTTTGTGCTTGGATTTTTTTAAATTAAGATTTAACATTTCTAACTGGGATATCTTTATCTTCTACCTTGTCTTCAAGACCCGAAATTCTCCTATGTCTTTAATCTTTGGTAAGGCTTATCTCTGAGGTTTTTATTTGACCTCTTGAATTTTTCATTTTCACTCTAGCTTCATTTTATATTTTATTTATTAAATGCTTTTGTGTCTTAAATTGTTTGCATCGTTTCATTAAACTGCTTTGGATTTCCACTGGTGCTTTTATCCATCTCCTTCGAAGTCTGTGCACATTTCACAGCTGCTGCTTTGGAGCTCTTGTCTTGTGCCTCAGCTGCGCTGCTGCCTCCTGCAGGCTGTGACAGGGCTGCTGGCTTCTGGAGGAGTCGGATTGCCCAGTTTGTTCATGTCTGTGAGTTTCTTCTTTGATCCAGGGATCTGGGCTTATGGGATTTGAAGTGTTTCTTGGTGTAGATACCTGTTATTTGTCTTTGTTGCTCAGGTATTCTGTATATATCTGATATTCTGATATTCTATAGATTTCTGATATTCTGATATTCTGTAGATATCTGATATTCTGTAGATATCTGATATTCTGTAGATTTCTGATATTCTGTAGATATCCGATATTCTGATATTCTGTAGATATCCGATATTCTGATATTCTGTAGATATCTGATATTCTGNNNTTCTGATATTCTGTAGATATCTGATATTCTGTAGATATCCGATATTCTGATATTCTGTAGATATCTGATATTCTGATATTCTGTAGAT
>LOEQ01003384.1:162030-178846 GCA_001685075.1 Bramus lutescens
TCTGATATTCTGTAGATTTCTGATATTCTGTAGATATCCGATATTCTGATATTTTGTAGATATCTGATATTCTGATATTCTGTAGGTTTCTGATATTCTGTAGATATCTGATATTCTGTAGATATCTCATGTTTGTCTTTGTTGCGCAGGTATTCTCTCCCTTTGTTGCTGTTACCTACTGAGTCCTAGTCAAGTGGGGTGACATTGGGGTCCACAGTTAAGATTATATTATGTCCCAGCCACATGTGGTGGCTGTCAGGTTCTTGTTACAGAGAGTCCCCGGTTCTGTGGGTAAGCAGGAGTCAGAAAACAAAGGAGATGGGCTAGAAGAAAAGGATGAAGTGGGCATCAAGAAAGAACAAGGTGAACTCTAGGTTCACACCATGAAGCCAAGTCCCTATGGGATGGATATGGCCTGAGGAGGCTTCTGTTGGCAGACTTGCGGAGATGGAATGGGGTGCAGGGAGATTAAAGCCCGCCTGTCTGTGTCCCGGTCCAGTGTGGTGTGTGCTTCCCAGCTAGAGAGTGGCTCTGTGCATTAGTGGGCATAGCACAAATTCTAATTGGTCTTAATCATAAAAACTCGGAGTCAGCTATCAGGGGGTGAAAGCTGAAGGATGGGAGAAGCAGAGCGGCCACTAGGGTTCTTGCCTCTACCAATGCTCAGACCAAAGGAGAGATCCTGTCTTCAGACTGTCTGCTTCTCAGACTGCACTGAGTTCCTGTCCCTTTGCCTTATACTCTCTCCACACAGCCGTCTCCTCCTGTCTCCACCCCCTAGTGCTGCAGTTAAAGGTGTGCCCAAGTGCTTTGTCTGAGCTCTGTTTCTCTTCTAGACAGATTCTAGACAGAGAGATCCCTCTGCCTCTGTCTCCCGAGTCCTGGGGTTAAAGGTGTGCGTCACCACTCCCTGACCTCTAGTGGCTTAACTCTGCACTCTGATCTTCAGGCAAGCTTTATTTGTTAGATCACGAACAAAACATCGCCACAACTGGGAGCCACAAAGGAATGAAAATGGACTAGAAAGAAAGACATGCGTATTATTTTTAAATACTGTTTCTCTTTATGTGATAAAACGGAGCAAGCCATTCCATCACGCTTGCGTATGGCTGAGTGTGCTGCCCGCTTAGTTTAGCTTTTTTTTTTCCCATTGGTGACTTTTAGCACCTGGATTTCATCTTTCTCTACTTCTTAATTCCTGCCACCAGTCTGCATCATGTCAGCATTCTCCCCAAATTTTTATTTACCAGGCACTTAATTCCATAACTATTTCAGACAGACTGAGCTTCCTGCACCATTCTGCTTTGGGGACACACATGCAGATTGTCACTGAAGTTTGTTCTGCCTTTGTAATCTCAGTTTAAATGCTACTTTTCTAGTAGACTCTACATGCCCATACCCCGTCTTCATCTCTCGCTAGGTTAGTCTGACCTCCCTGTGCTCCTTCATTTCAGTAGCAAACCCTGCCCTCCTGCCTGCTTTAGGACCCTGCCCTCCTGCCTGCTTTAGGACCCTGCCCTCCTGCCTGCTTTAGGGTGGTTCCAGTACTAATTCTCAGGAATGTTATAACTGCCCTTAAGATACTTTCTTATTTAACGAACTTCAAGCTTTATTTATTCCTTCTCTTGCACAGTAAATAGCTTTTGAACTAAATGCCCAGCTTTTCCTTAGCTTGGCTGATTTCTTTAAGGGAAAATTGTCTTTACATCGAAGCATGTGAAGAGAACAGCTCTCATCTCTAAGAGGCCAGGTATTTAGCTTAGTTTTTGAGATAGCTTTTACTCCCATCTGATAATTCTTCTATAAATATGTATTTATATATTTAAGTGGGTCATCATGTGACTATTATATCTAGAAATTTCCTGACGTAGTAAATAAAGTCAATTTTTCATATTTTTGAGCATTATCCACAAGATCGTACTAGCAGGAAATAAACATGGAGTAAAGGTATCCAAATTTGATACCGCATGTGGTGTTCCCAGTCCCTGACTGATCAATCAGAAAAATCTAGGCTTATGAGACTTGACATGAAAAGCCTGTTTTGTTTCTTTGGGGTGGAACAATAGAAATATAATATTTGGTACACTTGCTACTTCAAGAAGAAATTATAACTAATTGGAGGAGTGTCGTTTCTTTTCCTTCTTGTCTAATAATGGTGACTATTATTTGGTCATTATTTGTTAAAATATGTCATCTCTTAATTAAATATCCTGCTCATATTTTTAAAATTTACTTCTGTATCCTACATATTATCCTGGTATTTATTTCTGCTATGGCGATGCATATACAAAGAAATTATTAACATTGATTAGTAACTGGTGGTGGATTTTTCGTAATTGTTCCATTTAGGAAACAACAACTCAATTTTATCTTAAAAATCATCAGGAATTAATTAAATTCATGTCACTGTAAGTTAGGGTTTCAGTGACATTTTTAAAATTATAGAAGAAAATCATTGAAATAATAAAAACAACACTATGTTTTTGGAGTATCGTCATAAGTCATAGCACAAAATGAATATGTAACAATAGCTCCTTGATTGTTTAGGACCTCTGTGTTCTGGTAATGGACTTGGAGTTATGACTGTAGGTCCTACCTACACTGAAGTGCTTGCCTAGGGCTCAGCATGGTAAATTTGTTCACTGAAATGGCCACTTTGAAGAGTATCTGCATGGTTGGTTTGAAAGAAAAAACACGTGAAAAGAATACATATGAAGAAAATGGAGAAATAGAAAGAAGATAAAGGATTTAACAAATGAAATTAGTAATACTTGGTAAATATTGGGAACTGAAATTTTAGTGAATTACAAGAATAATTCTCAGTCTTGTATTTGGGTAACTTGGTGCATAAGGTGCCTTAGCAAGGAATGACAACTGGGGATGAACTTGTCATGCTGAGCAAAAGTACAGGTTTGGAAATTCTGAAAGCACTGAGGAGAAGCCTTTAGCACCAGCTGAGGGAAATACTATTCAAGCTAATAGAGCGAGTGGAAAAATCTGTACAGGGAATGCTGGCCAAACAAACAATAGGCCTATCATGCTACCCAGCTCTACAACTCTTGGCCGTTTACCCAAAGAATTCCGAGTCAGCACTCATTCATACTGAGACAGTTGTCAGCTAGCTGCCGTGTGGGTGCGAGGAATTGAACCTGGGTCCTCAGGAAGAGCAGCCATTGCTCTTATTCACCAAGCCATTTCTCCAGCCCTGTATTCACCCATTTTAAGGAAAGCTGGTTGAGTTTTCTAGTTTGATTGGAGAAATTGTTGAATATATTTTATCACATTGTCTCATGATAAATAGCAGTCCACACTCTGTTCTTTAGAGATATACCTTTAAATGCTGTTTTTATGGAGTCTTTGAAGATCTGGAAAACTAAGGTCCAGCTAACATCTTAGTGGAAATTTTTGAATTTTTATAATCAACAAAGCATTGTTTAACTCTGGTATCCATTGAAAATAGAAATGAGCTCATACATTAAGAATTTTATAGATAAAAGGTAATAATTATGTCAAGATTTTAATTTGCTATATGTACATTCTGCCCATTTAAGTTATTTTTGAAAGAACAAGTTATTATGAGAAGTTATAAATTCCTAATAAATTCTCCAGATGTCCTCACTAAGTGTATCATAGTGTGCCCATACTTCCTGAAACAAATTACCTTCAGTGTCAGAACTGTATTTTTCCCTAATATTTTGAGGAGATTGAGATTTTTGATCTTTTGTTCTTGTGATTTCAAATAATGACTATTTGAAACAGTTCTGCAGGCATAATGATACTACTCGTTTGACAATGAAGCTTTTGGCAAGTAGTGATCATGTTCTACATGAACAATGTTTCACTTGCTCTCAGCAATATCTATATTTGCATGTCATTATATTGTTGCCAGCTTCGATGAGTCTGTATATATGGTTACTTTTGAGTAAATTCAATTACTTTTAAATACTATTTTTTTAACTCAGCAAAACTACTCTTATACAGAAATACTACCATGTCAAGGCAGATTAAATCTGTCTTCTGCTAAATTATAAAATCAGTCTTATGAATGCATGGTGCTTATTTTTCATTTCAGGGTAGCTGTTTCTCTCACCTCCTTTTCCCTCTCCTTACATCCCTCTTTCATGGTGCTGGGGTTGGAACCCAGTGCCTCCCAATGTTCCTGCAAGTGATCTACATTGAGCTGCACCCACATTGTGTCTTGTAATACTCTTAAGTGAAGCCAGTATAATTTCTAGAAAAGGTGAATGTATTTGACACATTATGAAGGATGTGAAAGTTATACCTTTGAATTTGAGTCATATAATATTAGTTGTTACATTACTACAAATATATGTACATGTTTTAATTAAGTACCCCTTCAATCTTATTTTAAGGTTTCTGGCAATGTCCTGTGGTTTTTATTGCTTTGGCAATGCAATTACCATCCAGAAAATTTTCTAGGTAGTCAAGACATTTTTAGCAAAAAAAAGTTCCACCTTCTGCTGTTCTCATCTTATTATCTACACACGCAAACAGGTAAAGGTTGCCTACCTGGAGACTGGGATTCTTTCTACACAGATACACTCACTTTTTCACTCGTTTATTTTCTTGAGATATTGTTTCCATATATGTCCCAGACTAGAATTGACCCTCACAACTCTTTCTTCCTTCAACTTTCTCAATTTTAAAATTAAAGAGACCGGGGGGACTGGAGAGATGGCTCAGCAGTTAAGAACACTGCTGCTCTTCCAGAAGTTCTGAGTTCAATTCCCAGCACCCACATGGGGGCTCACAATCATCTACCGCAGAATCTGATGCCCTCCAAAGGTTCTGAGTTCAATTCCCAGGACCCACTTGGGGACTCACAACCATCTACAGCAGAATCTGATGCCCTCTGCTAGTTTAAAGTCATACATGCAGATAGAGCCCTCATAAGAAAAGCAAATAAATAAATCATTTTTAAAAAGAATTAAAGGGATGTACCACTATATACAGTTCACATCTTTTCTTTTTAAATTAATTTCAGGGCCAGACATGACATATGTAATTCTAGCATCCAGGAGGCAGGGGTTGGCAAGTTTGTGACCAGTCTGTTCTACAGGAGGGACACCCTGCTGCAAAAATAAATAAATTAAGCAGGGGTTATGGCACACACCTATTATCCCAGCACTCAGAAGATAAAGCAAGAGGATCAGGGGGTCAAGGATATACTTACTCACATAACAAATTCAAGATTAATCTGTGCTATATGAGAAATATGTGCTGTATTATTGGAAAATACAGAGATAAATGAATTCAACTCTGTGGGGGAAATGAATGAATAATAACTAAATAACTTTATATTCTATAGCTTTATTTTGAAGAAAATCTAAGTGTATTCATGAATATTTTATAATATAAATATGAAATTTCTTTATGTTTTAATGTATACCAGATTGTCAGTCAAAAGTTAAAAAGCAGCAGACTTTCATTCATTTCTGAATATTGCTTTGAAACATTTTATCATGCTGGTTGGTTTGAATTCTTTTTTAGATTTATTTGCTTGGTTGGTTATTTGTTTAATGCACATTGCTGTTTTGCCTTTATCTATTGTGTGGGGGAGTTTCAAATGCTCTGGAACTGGAGTTACAGAAGGTTGTGAGATGCCCTGTGTGCTGGGAATTGAACTTAGGTCCTCTGGAAGAGCAGCCAGTGTTCTTAACTGCTGAGCCATCTCTCCAGCCCTGTTCTGAGTTTCCTATTTTGCTCTATATCCGACTTGCTTTGGTTTGGAGTTGCATCCTGGAGTGAGTGGGCACATATACAGAAGTAAGCTATAAGAAGGAATCCTGCAGGTTGGCTCTGCCCTGGAAACTTTCATAAGTCTCATGAATTATAATTGAAAAAAAAATGGCCCAAGGTAGCAAAAGTGATTGAATGAGTAATAAATTGTATCAGATATTTGGAAATTTAAAAAATATTTTTTCTTTTTTAAATTATTATTACTTTATAAATAATACAAGTCAAAGTTTACACTTCCTCCCCTCCTCCCACTTCCCTCCCTCTTCCCCCCACCCCCTCCAGTCCTAAGAGAGGGCAAAGTACCCTGCCCTGTGGGAAGTCCAAGGCCCTTCCCCCTACATCCAGGCTTAGGAAGGTGTGCATCCAAATAGAATAGATTCCTCAAAAGCCAGTACATGCAGTAGAGACAAATCCCAGTGCCATTATCATTGGCACCTCAGACTTCCGCAATTGTCAGCCACATTCAGAGGGTCCAGTTTGATCCCATGCTCTTTCAGTCCCAGTCCAGCTGGATTTGGTGAGCTCCCATTAGCTCAGGCACACTGTCTCAGTGGGTGGACCAACCTACCCCTCATGGTCCTGAAGAACCACTTGTACAGAGAAAATGTTCCAGGACTAAATTTAGTTTCACTAAATGTCCTGAATTTTCCCCTTAAAAATTCTTGAAGGAATACTAAAACTTAATGCGCTTTCATTTTTAGATTATCTGAATTGTTTGCTTCCTCTTTTAACTTTTTGAAATTAGAACATAATTGTATCAATTTGCCATTCCCTTTCCTTTCTTGAACTATTTTCATGCACCCTCTTGCTTTTTCTATTATACATAATTATATATATATATGCATATATTCCTAAATATATACACACCACTTGCTCGGCCTGGATAGTGTTACTCGTGTGTGTAAATTCTTGCTTTCTTGTCCTGGGCTATCTCTAATTTGTGTCTCAAGCCGTACATGCTAGCTGACTGCCCTGGTGGCTCCTCTTATGGTCCTGAAACTCATTGTCAGGTAACTGAGGGATCCTTAGACAGTTTCCTCTTCAAATGCTATCAGTTTCCAGCACAGCCCTCTGCATAGCGAAGCAGAGGATTGGATCAATCCAGAAAGTTACAAATCAAAACTATGAACTACTTTAAACATTGATTAAAAATTTAAGCTACTCAAAAATGGAACTGGAAGGGATTATTAAATCACTTTTTAAAGTACAGTGGAATTATTTCCCTAAAGATTTAAATTGACAAATGGAGTTTTCTTGTTGATGTGGTGTACTTTTTTATAAAACAGTGGCTATCCTTCTTAAAACAGTGTTTCTATGTCTATAATAAAATGCAGTAAATAAATTAGGATTAATAGGAAAAATGCTTCTATTGGAGTACAATCCGCAGCTTGAGAACTCCAATTAAACTCTGAAGCATGTTAAATCTTACAAACACTTCTTACTGTTCCCTCCCTTCAGTTGTTGCTATTGAGATTGTGCATCCATTCTTGTCATAAAGGAAGGCCTACTCCAATGTAGCAAGAGATGCTGGGCTTTCTTCTGTCCACGCTGGGGTGATCCCTGTGGGACCGTGGCCTTCTCTCAGTACTGCTGTGACTTTTAACCCCAAGCCTTAACTGACTGCTTCTATTATTTGCTGGTGCTGGGCACAGAAACTGTAGCTTGACCTTGTATGCTGCAAAATTGAAAGTATGTCAGCTTTGATTACTGTGACAGCATTTATTAGGCAAACTGCCTCCTGCTGTGGTCTTTCCATCTTTCACGTATTAGCCTATCTACTCAGTATGTTTTGATTATATTTCTATTATTTGTGGTAATAAAGATGTCTACAAAAAGATGAAAATTCCTTCTAATTATCAAAACATTTTTACTAAGGAAAGAAAAATCTTTATGGGACATTTTTTCCTAAGGTGGGGATATTTGTTCTATAAACAGCACCCTTTGACACGCACACATACACACATGCACACACACACACACACACACACACACACACACTTGAGAAAATGCTTGGTTAGGTGCGAAGAGCTGAGCTTTCCGACAGTGAGCAGGTGGCAGTCTCCTGTTGCGATCACTACAGACACTTGACTAAGTTTTGCCACCAAATGCCATTTGGGAGAAAAGTTTATCATTACCCTAAGATCACAATTAGTCCTTGAAACAAATGTAAAGTTTGGTATTCGTCAAAGTGCAGGTTTTTAGGGATGTGAGAAATGCAGAGAAAGCTAGTTGTGAACCTCTTGTTTTACCTGACCTGCTGCAATGGGGGCGCAGCGGAGGTCTTGCACTAAGACACGGGTCACAAGTTATTGACCACATTTATTCCCCAAAAGAGTTTTTCTTCTAAAGTGGAATTTCAGAAGAACAGAATTATGAATTTTATATTCTAATTCCATTTAATTCATCTTTTTAATTGTAATCAAATATGTATGAACTTATATTTGCTCTCGAATATTGTGACATTTTTCATCGTGACACTGTCCTCTACACTGAGCATGCTCTCCAGCCCTTCCCATATTCTGGATGTACTTATGTAAACATATTGAACTTGACATAAAAGTCACAATTTGAATTCAACAATAAAAGGTCTTAAAATGATTTTACTTCTATTTTATTCTCCAACTTTAAAGTATTATTGAAGATGTAAAATAATATAGGATGAATCTGGTACTCTTTTTCTAATAGTATTTGTTTTCCATAACTGTATGACATTTAATTCATGATACTGAGGATAGTGTGTCCTTTTTTCTCCTTACTTTTCTCCAGTTGCCCATTTTTTCATTTTCAAAAATCAGAGCATATTTCTAGGTAAAGTGGGGCCACTCGTGACATTGCTTGCTCTCCCTGTCATCTATAGATACTTTCTTTACTGGGATTGTAATTGGCTCAGGAAGTGGCTGTTTGAAATAGATTTGGGTACATATGCTTCTTTTGAGTTCTAGAGCAAAAGTTAATGTTTTTAGATTTGTCTTCCAAGTCATGGAACCAAATTATATCCACTTATTGATCTCATTATGGATCTCATTATGGTGTATAAACATTATGGTAGCTGCCTAGAGGTGTGTCAATCTTGCTTCAACAAAAGTTGAGTTTTGGTGGTTGGAGAGGTCTGATTTTTATTTTTTGATCCAGTCTGAGCTGTTTGATCTAACTGAAGCGCCTGAGATGGGCGGGGAGTCGCCAGTTCTCTGCAGTGTTTGCCATGACCTTGTGTTCATGCTTCTGCTGAAACCGTCAAGCTGTCAGCGTGCTGTGACAGTGCTGTTAATGCCTTTGTATCTTGCTCTATTTGTCGATAAACATCCTGCATAACTTTCTCTTCTCGAAAGTGCGAGGAATCACTGTCGAATGTCTTTAATCTAGGGTACCCCACACAGTTCACACGCTCTCTTCATTTTGGAAAGCAGGTAGCTGGGATTGCAATGGTTATAACCATTTTGAGCAGCTCAGTTATAATTCATTTGCTGGTAATTGCTACTAAAATCAGACTCAGGTTCTTTAGAACTTTTTAAGCTTAGTCAGAATTTTCAGGATGTGTTGGGAAAAATTCTTTTTTGCATACACATTAATTTTAAGCAATTCTTTTTTTTTTTTCAAAATCAGTTTGATGTATCGTGACCAAATAGCAGAAAGGCATTAAAGATCAACTGAGCTGCTTTTTGACTAACATTTCAGGGACTGTGAAGCTGCAGATAGACAGCCATATCACAGATCCAGATCAACAGAACAGCGGCCTCTCCTAGAGCGGACCACCACCCGCTCCAGATCCTCTGAACGTCCTGATACAAACCTCATGAGGTCGATGCCTTCATTAATGACTGGAAGATCTGCCCCTCCTTCACCTGCCTTATCGAGGTGAAAGATAAATCGATCAGACTAACTTCCCTGTCTGCTCTGCCAACACGCCATTTTATTTTCCCGACAGCTAAATGGTCTCTGTCATTTCTGGCTGGTCACCAGTCTAAGTCGATACTAACCTTGTCAGTGCGCACACACTATACACTATTTATATCCGGCGGATATGATAGTGTCATCACCATTGTGGTTTGTTTCTCAACTGTCCGGACTGCATTTGTCCTGTGGTTTCTCATTAATCAGGAGTCCTGGGTAAATCCTGCCATAACTATCATGTTCTTCCACAGAATGAGAAATGACTGTGCTCATTAGGCATGACCTTTCTAGTAATCATCATGACAGTAAATAATATTAGATAGAATTAGTTTCTATGAGCATTAATATTAGATATCAGAATTTTCTTTAGCTGACTTTTAAGTTTCTCAGGATTTTTTTTTATAGATTTGTGAGATGTTTTCTAATAAAAATGAGCATTTAGTATAAAAAGTAAAAATCTGACTGGGTCAAAGGAGGAAGGTTAATTTTAAGAATTTGTATTATGATAGAAAAAATATAAAGTTTAATTTTTACCTTGTAGAATTTTCTACTTGCTTTAACTTAAATAGATTAGGAATCTTTATCACTAATTCCATGAGTTTTACTACAATCTCTGTGTGCATGTATGTGTGTATGTATGCATATTACACCGAAACATAAACATTTTTTGGTGTTTAAGTAACTGTTCGAATGTCCATACTTTGTCCTGTTCTCCTTTTAACCAGCAGCAATCCACGTTTAAAAACCCCACTAATACAGCTATTACGTAAACCAGCTAATATCGAATTTACTTAGCGCTTTCTGAAAACGTATTGATGCTGCATCTTGTAGGTCTCACCCTCGGACCGGGTCTGTCCAGACAAGTCCATTCAGTACTCCTGTAACAGGACGGAGGGGCCGGCAGCTGCCACAGCTCCCACCCAAGGGAACGTTGGAGAGAAGTAAGTTCTTAGTTTTCTAATTATGCCATTAGGAGATACACATGGGAGTTGGGGTGAATCGAGGTTCCTATTGCCATTGTGCTAATATCTTCCTGTATTTAGCTGTATCTGTGACTTCATTTGACAGTAGTTATATTTGTGAATATAATAGACATTGCATGTAAAAGTTTTACTTGGAGATAAAAAGAAGCAATCTTGTACATTTCAAATTTGAAAGTAAATTTAAAAGTTAGCAATAGTCTTATGGAAGCAGCTGGATTATAATGTCTTTGCTACATCTCGGATTATGTAATTGTTGGGGATTATGCAAAGTTTATTAGTAACTAGCTAAATCAGTTTTCACATACTGCAAAGGACTAGTTAGCTGGTGCACAACAGTGGTGATCCATCTCGAGAGCAGACCGTAAGCCTCAGGTAACCAGAGTGCACACTCAAAGGTGCATGTTCAGCTGATTTTTCAGTTGTAAATGTGCTAGTGCCAAGCTGACACACTTGAGCACTTCTCAGGCAGCTAGAAATCTTGATTCAGTTCTCTCTAAAAGCATGGATAACAGAGCAGAATAATTTTCACATCTTTTATATCACAGTCCCTCGTTTTAGTAACTGTCTTTCAAAGCTATATATACTCAAATCACCATTTAAGTTTCTTTAATAGACGGTATATTCTATAACTTTGAAATTTTCTGTTGTTTTTAACACCTATGCTTTGGTTCTCCGCCCCCTGTTTTCATTTTATTTTGTTTCCCTAGACAATGGAGTCAAGGAGATAGACCCTTATGAAGGTCTGTACATAAAGAAGGATTTGTTTTGTGCTAAAAACCTTTGGGGCGGCTGTGCAAACAAAAATAAACCCAACTGCAATTGGTGTCTCTTCACTTATATAGTTTTTATACAATTAGATTATTTCATTTCTAGTTTCTAATAAAGTACTAAGATTTTATTTTCTGTGAAAAAAACACCCTGGAATTAAATTTTGATTCATGCAGGAGTGCAAAGAGTTTAGTATCTTTTAAATAACTAGATAATATTTGTTCTTATGAAACATTTAATTTCCCTTTGGAACAAAATTCTGGATTTTGAATGAGATTATAACCAGGGATATCAATTGCAGTCTGTGTTTATGCCACTGAGGGCACAGACATAGTCTTGCTATATTTATCATTTTATCTTTCATTCTATATTTCTGATGATCTTTTTATTATTAACTTTGACTTCCTATAAAAGAAGCTGTTGATTTAGATAATGGTTTTGGCTTGTATTTTCTGTTACTTGTTGTAGCAAGTCTGCTTAGAGTGTATCAAGGATGAATATGACGCTTTTATGCGTTTATTACCAAACACTGCATCATATCTCAAGAATAAATACTGAGTCGTACTGTGTGGGCTGCCATACATTTGCTAGTACAATAAAATCTCCTAGTTTTAGAATTTTGAACCGCTGGCTGTATTTTTTCTGCTGAGTTTCCAGCACATAGAATGATGCTCAACTGGAACAAATACTTATTGAGTTGGAAATGAAAGATGGTCTTGGAAAGTGAAATGGTACCTCAAATAGTATATTATATGGATTGCCACTGAGAACTTGAAGTGTGTGTTTATGGGCATCTTTATGTCCACATGTGACACATTTACAACCAATTTATATACATGGATTGCACCGAGCAGCAAATCTATCTTAATCTTTCTGATGTAAGTCATGCTCTTGTTGGTTGTGACTGAGTGGCTGTCAGCGTCTGTGGTTGCTTCTGCTTCTCGCTTGCCGTGATCCTCAACAGCGCAGTGCGGTTGTGGTTGACACTCTCGTGGTCAGTCTGATAGAAAGACATCTGTGGCGTTACCGTAAAGCTTGGATATTTCCATAAGACTAAAAGCTTGTGCTTTTAAACTGTTTTTCATTAGAAAAGTTCAATAGTGTGCAATTTTTGTCCCCTCAAAAGCGTTAAAGCTTCCATTTTAGAATCTTTTATAGCAAAACTCTGTTGAAGTCTGGATAGCTTTATTCGGTGCACTGCTAGGTATGGAAGAAAGCCAACCTAACTGGGGAATGGAAATGTAGACTGAAAGAATTGTATGGATGTTGTCTTTACTGGTTTGGTTTTTCAGATAAAATACATTAAAGCCACTAAAATATCACCAGCAATTTCCATTAATATCTCTAATTAGGATTTTCTGCTTTTTTATTTCATAATTTGTATTAATGGTACTGGCTGGTGTTCAGCAGCATTTTCAGACATGTTAATGTAGAGGCTTCAGAGACCCATGAGCCTGTACCTCCGTCAGTTTTAAAGAACACAGTGAATCCCTCCTCTGTAGGTGTCCAACCTCTAACCAAAGCTGAGGGTGCAGTCGTCTGAAATAAAGTATCAGTTGATAGTCCAAGGTTTTGACCTTCTTCTAAATGTTTGTTAGATCTTGTCATGAATGACATTTCTAATTTAAACATATTGAAGTATTTATTCTACCTTTACCAACTTAAAAAAAACCCTCTAATCTAACTATGGTTTAAGTATGTTGTTGTCTAGTAACTAAATTCATCAAAAATATAATATATTTTGGTATTGAGGTTAATGTTTTTTCAAATTCTACCAAAGATGTGTAAAATGAGAATACTATAGAAAGTGTGATGTATTCCACAGTGTAAAGCATTATGGTTATTATTTTCTCAAATCCTTACTTGGCTCTATTGCCATTTTGTAAAAATTGGAGTTTATACAGGTCAGGTGGTGGTGGTGAACCACATCTTTAATTCCAGAACTTGGGATGCAGAGGCAGGTGGATCCCTGTGAGTTCAAGGCCAGTCTGGTCTACAGAGTGAGTTCCAGGAAAGCCAGGGGCTACGCAGAGAAACCCTGTCTCACAAAACCAAATTTAAAAAAAAAAGAAAGAAAGAAAAGGAGTTTATAATGTCATGGTTTTCTTCCTAGAAGCAAGTGTATGTAATATTTTCCAAATCATATACGTACTATAGAGGTAAAGAACTGTGCCTTCCTTACTTAGCCACCCACATATTGCAAATCTTCTATGGGATAACGGTTTGTTTCCCAAGTCAGGACCACTGTGACTGTGATGTTTCATTATTAGTAGACAGACTTGCTTTCAAAGGCATGTCTGAATGCAATATATCCCGTGCTTTTCTTGTTATAAGTACCCACTTTTCATGAAAAATGACTTGTTTGTTAAGAATTTAAACCAACACCCAGACCCCTGGTCTTGTCTTTTTCTTTCACGTTGGCAAATACAGAAGTTAACGAAGAAATTGGGCCTGTGGAAGACGAGAGGGTAGAAAAGGAAGGAGACAAGGTCAAGGCAGGTCTGTCTGTGTGTCTTCTAAATGAGTTAAGGTCAAATTTCACAATTTCCTAAGAAATACTATAGGACTGTCTCGTCAACTTCAGTCATTTAGCCAGTTGTCTGACTAGTCTCTTTAAAGATCCAAATATACTAGAATTATAAACAATATCTTTGACCTAAATATATACGTTATTTACCGCAGCTTGCTTTACATTCTGGTCGCTTCTTTACCTCTTAATAAATCATCGTGGTCACCTCGCTCCTAGAGAACTCTGTTCCCCTCATGCTTCCCTGAAGAAGGGAAATTCTATTTTCTTGACCAAGGGTTTCAAATGGAGGAGAGGCAAATTTTAAGGACATTTGGAACTAAAACACTGAATTTCTTTAACATTTCACAGACTATGGTCACTTTCCTACTGTTTCCCACTCCTAGATAAGAGCCCTTTCCTCTGGATTACCCTTCTCTGTCCAAGCCAGGTATTGGCATGCCCTATCTACCAGCCATTCCTCTCTACAGCATCCGCTCCCTGGAGGGGGTGTGGGTTTGGGGGTCTTCAGTTTTGTGATCACAGTATAATGGATGTCAGAGTCTGTCAGAGGAAGATATTATATATTCAATATCTTCACAAACACATTTGTCTAATTTTATTGAATTGTCACTATATTTATTTAAAACTCAGAAATGGATGATGATCTTCTCTAAGTTGATGTCTTGGATTTTAACTTTCTATGAAATAGGCAGAATAACTTTAAACCTATTTTTGTTAAGTCTTTAACGAATCTTTTCTCTTCTCTCACTATATGAATTTATGTGTGAGTTTTAAAGTTAGGCTGTGCCTAACTTTAACTTCATTGGAAGAATACAATGCCCATGTATGTATTTACCCAAGATATATTTCATGAGTACGTTCTCTGAACGAATTTAAAAC
The DNA here is from genome assembly GCA_001685075.1 of Bramus lutescens. Taxonomy (NCBI): domain Eukaryota; kingdom Metazoa; phylum Chordata; class Mammalia; order Rodentia; family Cricetidae; genus Bramus; species Bramus lutescens. The sequence goes on from LOEQ01003384.1 coordinate 176,842, forward strand.
AAAAAGACATTATGCCAGTAATGTTCTAATTTATCAAGTGGAGAAATTATCAATATGTATCTAATAATAGAAACAAAGGCGATCTTCTTAGTTGCTTGGTTATAGAAATATATACTTCTATCCCATCCTGAATATCAAATAGTCTCAGTCTTGAATTCCAAATGCCTTTCATTTCCTGGCTGATATAGAGTTAAATTTTACTGAACTGTGGGACAATAGAATAATTTCCATTTTCATTTATTTGAAGAACTAATGTTTCTGTTTTTCTGTCCTTTTAGATCTCATATTAATGCACTGTTCTGAGTCTTTCACATTTTATAAACTGGCCTTTATTGTAATTTTAATGATAGCAATAACTTGAAGATTTCTGCAATATCAATATCTTTTATTTTGTCCCTTAACATGAAGAAGAATTACATTTTTAAAACCAGTTTCTTATCTGTGGCTTATTCTCAAGTAATTAGTAAATTACATTACTGGTATCATAGCAAAACAAAACAGAACTATCTAGCACGTAACTAAAATACAAAATGTTTTTTTCATGGTAGCTTTGGCTCCTTGTACTATATATAGACTAGGGAGCCTATACTGCACCTGCGTTATTCTGTGTGTGCAGTGTGCAGTGTCATGTTAAATGCATGCAGTTATTTTTCCAGTGCATGTTTTATTTTTTTGGAGTGCTTAGTTTTTATTTGTATTGTCGATGATCTTAATTACTAATTATTGTTATTTGGTTTCAATGTTAAAGACAATGGGGAAGAAACATCAAGCTTACCTACTAATGGGAAAAAAGGCAAGTCTGAATGGCTTTTCTGTGTAATAGATTCATTGTCTGGATATGTACATGTGTGTGAATATACTTTTTTAAGTTGTGGAGGCATAATCCTTAGTCCCAACTTAAGTTATTTAGTATTAAAAATACTTGTATTTATTTTCAAATAGTTATTTAGCCTCTAATATGTTGACCCTAGGTTATGTTGCAGTTCAGTGGCATAACATTTGCCTACCACACACATACACACACACACACATACACACATGCATACACAAGATGAAATAACTTATTGATGCTAATCCAGCTCTACTTTATTAAAATGTTCAGATTAAAATTAAAAAGATTTTTTGTTGATGTTGCTCACATTATGTTTCAAAATTCTTAAGAAAATGGTGCTGATTCGTTATTCATTTTAATACTACAATGTTTTTGCCAATATAGAAATTATTTTAAAATAACATTATTTAAAATACACTCCCAATATAGAATAAAGCATTGTGAGTTCAATAATGGCAAAAATCATAAGCATAAATAATCAGTTGAAAACACGTGGGATTACCATTTTATATACATGGAATAAAATCTGGCTGAGACAAATAAAAAAGGTGACTGACTTTTAATATTTAAACTCATGTTAAAATTGCGAAAGACTCAACTCCATAGCTTAGTATATCTGAATTCCAAAGATCAGACCTGTGTTTGGAGTAATTAGTAACCAAACATAACTACACATATTTATAATGTCATAATTATAATTATTACATAAAATTAGCAGTCTTTAACTACTGTAACATTTGACCTTTTATTATGGAACTAATTTATGATATGAATGATTTCTATTTTAATAACTTAGTTAAGATGACTTTTCATCTAAAATAGTGGTTCTTAACCTGTGGGTTGTGACCCCGTTAGGGATCTAATGACCTTTTAACAGGGGTTACCTAAGACTTTTGGAAAATACAGCTATTCACATTTTGATTCATAAAAGTAGCAAAATTACAGTTATGAAGTGCCAGTGGAAGTGATTTTACGGTGGGGTCACCACAACACGAGGAGCTGTATTAAAACTGCATTAGGAAGTTGAGAACCACTGGTCTATAATATATTTTTTTCTTTTTTTTTAAATTGATTGATTTTATTGAGCTCTACATTTTCTCTGCTACCCTACCTACCTCTCCCTCCCCTTCAACCCTCTCCCAAGGTCCCCATGCTCCCAGTTTACTCAGGAGA
>LOEQ01003385.1:23490-36615 GCA_001685075.1 Bramus lutescens
CGTGGACGTCATCATCCTGTGCAACAACAAGGGAGCTCACTCAGTGGGCCTGATGTGGTGGTTGCTGGCCCAAGAAGTACTCCACGTGCGTGGCATTATCTCCCGTGAGCACCCATAGGAGGTTATGCCCGATCTTTACTTCTACGGAGACCCAGAGGATATTGAGAAGGAAGAGCACACTGCTGCTGTGAAGGCCGTGACCAAGGAGGAATTTCAGGGCAAATGAACTGCACCAGCTCCTGAGTTCACTGCTGCTCAGCCAGAGGACTGGTCTGAGGATGTGTAGGTGACCTCCATACCCATTCAGCAGTTCCCTACCGAAGGCTGCCCAGCCAGTCACTGAGGACAAGTAAGCATCTCCCATAGCGCAGGTCACCGAGTAGGCTGAAGCCACCACTGAGTGGTCCTGAGCTTCTCTGCAGACCCCTGAGCAAAGGGATAAAAGGTGGAAGGAAAATAAAGTTCCTACAAGCTGAAAAAAAAAAAGAATAATCCATGCTGTAAAGTAACAGAGATCACAAGACTCTCATTTTATTTTCTTGGAGTTTTTCTCAAAAACTCTCCGAATCTCGCATAACTTCAGTCATGGACTCTGTTCTAACAAGAGCCATAATAAACAAAATAAAGCCCTGACCTCTCAAAATTCATAATTAATATGGAAGAGACATAGTTACCATAAAGAATGTATGCACATGGAGTTCTTATGAAAAGCATAGAAAGGAATTCAACACAGAAAAAGAAGATTCATAATATTTATTAACTGAGAAATTATTATGACTGCTGAAACTTACTGAGTCTTTACTAGATCCCACTCAAAAACTTTTGATTAGTTTACACTATATAAAAAAGATGGGTTTTATAATGTTTCACATGTTAGCCATGTACCTTGGTCATATTTTCATCCCTAACTGCCTCACATCAGAACTATCCTCTTCCTAAATTGTACCTCTTTTACTTTCATGCCTTTATGTGCATTTTTAAGACGTACTTTTAAAGATTTATTTTATTTCTCTGTGTGTGTGCGTATATATGTGTGTGTGTGTGTGTGTGTGCGTGTGTGTGTATGTGTGTGTGTGTAAATCCAAAAGTATTGGATCCTCTCAGAGATGGAACAACAAGCAGCAGCTGGGAGTCACCCAGTACAGGTGCTAGGAGCCATACTTTGGTGTTCTGCAAGAGACCCTCCTAATCTCTGAACATCTCTCCAACCCCCTATTTTTGTCACTCGTATTTATGTGTACGCATATGTGAGGGTTTGAATACGTAAGCACATGTGCCTATGGAGTCCTAGAAGTGTCAAATTCCTCTGGAGCTGGAGATACAAGTGCTTGGGAGCCACCCACTATGAGTGTTGGAAACCAAACTCAGCTCCTCTGTAAAGAGTGGTACTAATTCTTAATCACTCATCCATCTCTCCAGGCTCTTTTACCACACACTTTTGAATTCTACATTTAGCGTGTGAAAAAAAGCATACAACATTTGTCTAAATTTAGATTATTTTGCTTATCATGATAATCTCCAGTTCCACACATTTTCCCGTAAATGAGATAATTTTTGTTTTTCCTCATGCACCACCCTTTCTTCTCCATTGTTCTGTTAGTGGACATCTAGGCTGACTGTATGATTTGGTCATTTACTGTGAATAGTGCCACAATGTATATAAGGGTATACGTATGTTGATTTAAATCCTTTCATGTTGTTGGAGGCTGCTTGTTCATTTTCAAGCCAACCAAATCTGAAATAATCACACAAAAACTATATTAATTGTAATATTGTTTGTCAAATAGCTTAAGTGTATTTCTAGCCAGTTCTTATATCTCAAATTAACACATTTCTATTAATCTGTGTATTGCCATGTAGTTGGCCTACCTGTAAGGATCCATCTAGCATCTGGCATTTGTCTCCTGCAGCAACTACATGGCTTCTCTTGGACTTTACCTACTCTCTCCTCCCCTATCTCCTTGTCCTATTCTCCACTGCAATAGGCCCAAAGCAGATTCTTTATTAACAAATGGTAATAAAACATATTCACAGCATATCCAGGACCCTTACAAGAAAAAACTGTTGTCCTACCAACAACTTGCTCTTCCTTTTCCTCCCCTTCCTCCCCTCCTCCCCCTCCTCCTCCTCCTCCTCCTTCTTCTCTATCAAGCCTACAGGAAGGATTCTGAAAGAGGCAGTCACACTTCAGAGTTTACATTTACAGCTATGAAACAAAATAATGTCTCTGTATAAGACAGAATGGATTCTAAAGAGAGAAGACCCAGAGAAAGACATAAGACATAAAAGTATGGCTTTGGGATCATTTTGGGATACCCAACACAAAATGGTACATCTACAACACAACCCCCACAGCTAAGGCTGAGGGAACATTGAGGAAGAGGAGGTGGAAAGATCTAAAGACAGGACTATGATATCTATTGCAAGACAGTGACTTCTAGAAATTACAGGAAAGCTACAACCAGGAAACCTTAATCTTATGATTGTCTGAACAAGACTTGAACAATGACAAAACTAATAGATATGCTATTATGGAAGATATTTGCTACAGGCAGTTAATGACTACTGAGACAGGGAAAGTTAATCTTTACATGGAATGAGTCCCTTAATTGGGTTTCCAATCCCAAGTGGTCAAACCTGAATATATATACATTTGAGGAACACTGAACAGACTCAGCAGGTTGTATTTATGCACACATACACACACACAAACACACACACACAAACATACAAACACACACACACACACACACACACCAGTAATAATTAAAGGAAAAGAGGCCACAAATTTGAAAGGAAAAGATGGGGGACATGGCAGAAGTTGGGGGAAACAGGAAAAGATGTAATTTTATTTTAATTTTTAAGTTTTCTAAGCAGAAATTAGAGAGGTGACTCAAAAATTCAGAGCACTAGTTGCTCTCCAAGAAGGCCTATGTTTTATTCTCAGCATCCACATGGCATCCTACAACCATCTGTAATTCCAGTTCCAGGAAATTTGACTTTGTCTTCTAGCCTCCATGGGCTCCAGGCACACACACACACACACACACACAAAATGAAATAATCATTGTTGTGAATGGATGGCTAATTGGCTGCTGGCTCTGAGTGAGAAAGAGGTAGAGTCAAGGAGATTCTGTTTCCCTTGGCCACAAAATGGTAATGATGCTGTTAACAAAGAGTGGTGAGCACTCTGGCAGGAAAGCAGGAAGACTGACTGCAGATCTTCACCTCCGCTCCTCTCCTCCAAATCTAACCCCCATCTCTGTAGCACACCACCTGCTGTGATCTCTCCTTCCTCTGTACCCTGATCCCCAGTGTATCAGGCAGATCTTCCCCCCGACAACTTTCCTCCCCAATCATCCTGATATCCCAGCCCTCAACTCCAGCAGGCATTCCCTGGAAACCTACCAGTGAAGCCTGCCAGAGAAGCAAGTCCTCTCCACAGCTCTGCAGCAAACAACCTATTGTGGCTACTCTTCACTCTCTGCCACAATTCTCAGAGGGCTAAGCAGATCCTGGCGGAACACCCTGTTTTCCTCCTTTCTGCAGACCCCCTAGGACCTCCCTCCTAGCCCATCCCCATTCTTTTCAATAGACAGGTCATACTAGTGAGGATGTGGAGTAAGGGGAACATTAATACATTGCTGCTGGAATTGTAAACTTGTACAGCCACTATGGAAAATGGTGTGCTAGTTCCTTGGGAAGATGATAATTGATTTACCTCAAAATTCAGTTATACCACACTTGGGCATGTACTCAAAATTGTTTCATTCTACCACAGAGACACTTGTTCAACCATGTTCATTGCTGCTCTATTTATAACAGCTAGAAATTGGAAACAATCTAGATGTTGTTCAACAGAAGAATGTATAAATAAAATGTTGTACAAAATGGAGTAATGCTCAGCTGCTTAAAAAAAAAAGTAAAGTCGTGAAATCCACAGGTAAATAGAGAAAGCTAGAAAAATTATCCTGTGTGAGATATTCCAGACATATGGTATGTATTTGCTTATATGTGGATATTAGTCATTAAGTCAATGGTAATCAATCTATAAATCATAGAACCACAGAGATTAGGTATAGAGTAAGGGACTGTAGGGAACAGATAGATCTCATTAGGAAAGGGAAATACAAGAGATAGTTACAAATGGCTGGAGGGCTACGGGATATGAGGATCAAGTGGAAAGGGGGATGAAGAAAAGGACAACAAAGTAAGGAATATGGGGACAGATATCTAAAATTGAGGATCATTTGAGGGATAGTATGGAAACCTAACACAGTAGAAATATCCTAAAATATCTACATATATGAAAAAGCTCTAAATGAAAGTTCCAAAAAATAAGGGAGAAAGAGCTCTAACTGGTCATCTCTTGTTCACAAACAAAGCATCTAACACCAGTATTGGGTTACATATAATTGAGTTATTGGCCAAATGGGCTCCACAAGACCTCCAAACAACAATAGTAGCTGCCAAGATTATAGGTTGGTCACCACAAACTAACAGCAAGACCATATTGTGGAAAACAACATCTACACAAGTCACTAAACATGGGAAAGTCAAGCTGGTGCCTATGTAGAGCCTTTATCCGTATGTTTTAGCATCTTTAGTAAAGGAAGATACTCTGCATGCTACCAAAGAAGAAACATGAACACCAATCCTGCTACAATCCTTTGATCTATAATGATATTCTACTTGCAAGATGATGTGGGAGTCCCCTCTGCATGCTATTGTATTGGTTAATGAATAAAGAAACTGCTTTGGCCTGATAGGGCAGAACTTAGGTGGAGAAGTCAGAACTGAATTCTGGGAGGAAGAAAGCAGAGTCATAGAGACTCCATGGACCTGCCACCAGAGTTAGATGTGCAAAGACTTTGCTGGTGATATACAGATTAATAGAAATGGGTTAAACTAGTATGTAAGAGTTAGCCAATAAGAAGTTAGAGCTAATGCACCAAGCAGTGATTTAATTAATACAGTTTCTGTGTTGTTATTTCAGGTGTAAGCTAGCTGGGTAGCTAGGACAAACAAGCAGGCCCTTACCCTGCAACAAATGGCACCCACGTGAACAATTGTAATCACATAAACCCTGAGAGAGCATAGGAAGTAATTCTAGACAGAAAAGAATAAAGTATGGCTTATTGATAGCAGCACTTTCTCAAGTGGGCTCTGCTTGCTAGAGGCAAGCGCTCTCATTTTTCTCTCCGAAGGACTGAGTCGAAATTGACGTTGTGGAACATCGAAAAAAAAGAAGTCCTGTCACAAAACACTTAAATGGTGTTGATGAATAGCTGACTGCATGCCTTTTGGTGGTGGTAGAGACCTTGAAACACCAGAGAGTTGTGACAATAAGCATGGCTCCAGCCAGTACCTCTGCCATGAGCCTGGAATCTCAGAAAGCTAAGGAATTGGCTGGATCCAGCCTTCAAAGTCACGGCTTTAATCCTAGTAATATTGCTGAACAAATTAAAGATGCATGTGGTCGAGAGAGAGAGAGGGGGAGAGAGAGAGAGAGTACAGAGAGATTCAAAGATGAAGAAAACCTCTGAATGGTTTACAGTGTGTTAAAAATATATGCAGGCTTGGGAGAGAAAAGAAAAAGTTTAAAGTTCTTAAAATAAAAAAAGAAAGAAAGAATATTTGGGTGTGGTGACACACACCTTTAATCCCAGTACTTGGGAGGCAGAGGCAGGTGGAACTCTGTGAGTTCAAGGACAGCCTGGCCTACAGAGTGAGTTCCAGGACAAAGGTACACAGAAACCCTGTTTCAAAAAGTCAAAAATTAAAAATAAAAGAAATAGAGTTTGTAATAAAGCCATGTAAAGATGGGAAACACACAGAGAATCTGGATACTCTATGTTATTATGTTCTCTGTATTGTTTGTATGCTAAGGAAGGAGCAACAGTTGCCAAAAGATATTTGTTTATAAATGCTGCTGAATTAATCCAAGATAGTATTTTGAAAATACCTTCACTTCAAAATTGAAGTCAAAACATATGTTACTTTGGAGAAGAGGATTTGCTTTTGTTTCCACAGGAAAGAAGAGGCTGTGGATTCATTCTGAGTTAAGAAAAATCAGGTTTGATCAAGGAAGACCACCTGAGAAATCTCTGGTAGGAGTGGATGCCCCAAGTGTTTGAGTTCTACATCAAGAACAGATTCAAGACTGTTGTCCAAGATGCTCAAGACTGACAGGATACTCCAGTCAGGACTTGATCATAATTTTAAATTTTCTTTAGGTCCCCATAAGATTATAAGCACCTTCAAACACCAGGAAGTAGCCTAGAAAACTATGCCCACATTCCCAAAAAAATGGACTTTGGATATTTTCTTTTGTTTAGAACGTTGGTTACAAGTTGTTATGGATAATAGTCAGGAGCAAAACTAAACAAAGGATATTAGATTCAGAGTTCTTGTTGTTGTTTTTTTAAAGGGGGGAAGTACTGCGGGACAATGGCTTTTGCCCTGTCAATTGTATTTTAATAAAACACTGATTGGCCAGTAGCCAGGCAGGAAGTAGAGGCAGGGCAACAAGAACAAGAGAATTCTGGGAAGAGGAAAGCTTGGTCCACAGTTGTGACCCAGACATAGAAGAATTAAGATGTGACTGCCTCACTGAATAAAGTACCGAGCCACGTGGCTAACATAGACAAGAATAATGGGCTAATATAAGTTATAAGAGTTAATAAGAAGCCTGAGCTAATGGGCCAATCAGTTTATAACTAATGAAGACCTCTGTGTGATTTCTTTGGGACTTAACGATTGCGAGAACCAGGCAGGACAGAAACCCCGACAACAGCAAGATATGCTAGTTCAACAGTGGCACAAAGCTTGTGGGGATCAACTAACTAATCTGATTTGATTAAGGGCCTTCTCCATGAGATGGAACCCGTAATTGACAGTGCATGGGTGATCAAAAACCTGAGACTAGCCCAGGGACCTATGGGAGAACCAAATAATTCAAATCTTTAACTTTTAAAAACTAGCAATGAAATGACCCCTAATGACATTGTGCTATATTCACAGATCAACACCTTGTTCAGCCATCATCAGAGAAGTTTTCTCCTGTAGCAGATGGGAACAAACAGAGAGACCTACAGCCAGATATGCAGAGAATGAGAGACCTTGGAATACTCAGCTGTACATAGGATGTTGTCACCAATTCTTTCCCTTCAAGGCTCAGGGAACCCCTCAGAAAAGGAGATGAAAAGAGTATAAGAGCTAGAGGAGATGGAGGACACCAAAAACACCAGACCCTCTAAATCAACAGGATTGACACACATATGAACTCACAGAGACTGAGGCAGCATGCATAGGGCCTGCTAGGTCGCACCAGATGGAATCCTAGTGCTAAAAGAAGTCAATCACACTGCCATCCCTAACCCAGAGTCTATCAACAGTTGATAACCACTTGTAAATGAAAATGTAACTATCTCCAAGGGAGTCTCATTTGGAAAACAAACTATACTTAAGGGCAGTTACATGCACAGCATCAGGTAGCCAACAGAACATGAACTCAGCAGCAACATTGGAGGTTTCTTTTTATCATACTGTCAATCAGGCCTTTTTTTTCCTTCATTCTTTCTTTTTCTTTTGCTTGTTTTGCTTGATTTTTTAATTTTACTTTATTTTTTATTTTATTATTTTTCAATTTTTTTACCCTACATTTCTTTTGCTTATTTATTATGGCTTCCAGTTAAGTGTTTATATGGGATTTCTCAGTTTGAGAACAAGGGAGTCTGTGTTTCTAGAACCTCTCTTTTGGGCTCTTTTTCTTCTGTTTGTTTTGTCCTATTCCAATGTGCTGGGTTTTTGTTTTATTTTATTTTACTATAATTACTTAGAAGCTGTTTGCTTTCTAATAAGAAAGGGGGTGGGTTCAGTTGTGAGTGGAGGTGGGAAGAACTGGAGGAGTACAATGAAAAGAAACTATAATCAGAATAGATTATGCAAAAAAATAATTAAATAAAAAAATTACAAAAACTATCACAAGACTGCTGAGGCGGGGACGGAGCAGACTGGATGTTTGACATTTATGATTTCTTTGGGACATGGTGCTACACAGCAGCCATAGGAGAGCCAAGCAGAATGCATCTTGAGATCTGAACTTCAGGAGGAAGAATTGCACCAGAAGAACGCTGATTTGAGTATCATTGTTCCTAATAGCCAGGGTGGAGGAAATCAGTCCTAGGAGAATGAGAAGAGGGAACCAGAAGGAGGAGATGGGGGAGAACATGGGTAACAACACCTTCTAAAGACTGAAGAGGGCGATGGGAGAACTCACATCAGGACAGCAAGAAATGTCAAAGAAGGTGTCACAGAAGTCCAACAAAGGGGTCTTGAGCAAAGACCTGAGTTTTGTGATAACCAATACATTTTGTTTGTGTCTTTTATTTGAACACAGTTTCACCATTACCCTAGACTGGCCCCAAACTCACACTTTTCCTGCCTCAGCCTCTTGAACTGCAGACACGTAGCACCACTCCTGTATAGGATTTCCTTTTCTCAAGTAAAGCAATTTTCTCATGCTCAAAAATAAAAGTATGTGAGTCTCTAAATATTTCACTCAAGCTATTCCATTCTTGTTATTCTTCTGTCAAATATTATTCAAATGAGGTTTTTGTGGTAACTTAAGGGAACACTTTAAAAGATGCTTCTGGATCCTTAATTGTGATACGTATAGTCTTTGTTAATGATAGTTTTGTCTCTTCTACATTACTACAAACATATAAATCATTTTTGCGCTTTCTATTTTTATATCTTCTTTAAATTTCCAAAGTTTGAAATAAATTGTCTGAATGATTCATTACATACTTCATGTAGACTATCAATAAGGTTGCAGGTAGATAGATCAAAATATAAATGATGATACATTGATTGACAGTAGACAAAAAGATAACAGATAGATAAGTGATGATGATAGATGGATAGATAACTGATGATTATTGATAGATAACAGAAGGTCAAACTGGATGAAAATATTAATAATTTGTATCCATGTTTTAGGCTTTCATGATCAGTGTTATCTATTTTAGTCTATGTAAATTAAACCTTTGATGCTTTTGAATCATTTTTTAATAGAGGTATCTAGATTTAGAGGGATCTTGTTGACAATTCTGCCATTAAGTTTTGAAACATTAAGACATTCTTTTGAGGTGTACTTTACGCTAGTAATAGAAGTACCAAACTGTATCAATTATACACATTCTTTCTCTGCTGCCATTGAATAACTACCCTGGTAACTGTTTCATGGTGAAAATGGAGAGATATGTTATGTATCCTCTCTTCTGCTTACTAGAAATATTGAGACTATTTGGGAAAGTTAATAGTTTACTTTGTAAATTTATAGAACAAGACAATAATTTTATTTAGATAAAGTATATAGAAAGAATTTAATACAACTTCATTAACTAAACAATGTAGACTGAAGCTTTGAAAATGAGCTGTTTGAAAAACATTTCCAATCATGTGGCAGCATTCTATGTGAAAACAAAAAGAAATCAGAAAGACTTTCCACTCTGTATACTGCCCACTTCATTATTTCCTATCAAAGATGTGTATTATGAGCAAACTGACTTGATGTGGGGTTGCCCTCTGTATGCTGTGTATATCATTGGTTAATGAAAAAAAAACTGCTTTGAGCCTATAGCAGAGCAGGGCAGAACAGAGCCAGGTGGGAAAAACTGAACTGAATGCTGGGAGAAAGAAGGCAGAGGAGAGAGAAGTCATGAAGCCCCACCGGAGACAGACAAAGGAACTTTCACTGGTAAACTACAGCTCCGTGGAAATATACAGATGAATAGAGATGGGTTAAATTAATATGTAAGAGCTGGCCAATAAGAAACCAGAGCTAATGAGCTGAGCAGTGATTTAATTAATACAGTTTCTGTGAGATTATTCTAGTTCCCAACTCAGAATTCTATTCATCACTGAGCAAAGGCCCTTCTTAGAGATCGAGGATGAACTAGATGGTATTCTTGACCTTACACAGAGAAAGGCATCCCGTGGACACGAAGGGAAAGCATGGGAGCCCATGGCTCCAGGAAAGCAGCCCTGCCACATCTTGTGTCAGCAATAAATGAGAGTTTGGGAGAAGAAAGGCTAACATCCCTTTCAATAAGATAAAATTCACTGAGATGAACAAGGAAAAAGTTCAAATGAAAGCAGAAATAAAGAAGTGTTACAATAAACTAAAAACTGGTTCAGAAAAAAACATGGGGATAATGTATGAAAGACACATCTGAGATGAGGGTAAAACTCTGCAGATACCTCTATTAAACAATTACGTTTGCGGCAAATTTAAGCCTTTTTAGGCTGTACATCTTCAAATTTATGAACCTTTCTGTAATAAAATGTCAACATATTTCTGTGTTCTACTTCATGATCTTCCTCGATTCTGTTTTTCTCTTTCAAACGTGTGCCTTCTTTTAGCCCTAATCTTCCTGTGACAGCAGTTGGTGAATCTTGAGCTCTCTCCATTCACATTTACCACTCACCCTGCCATCAACACCTCTCTCACAGGTCCCTGGGTTTCCAGATCTCACCTGGCATAACCTTGTAGCAGTGTTACTTGATTGACAGCACTTGCATTTATAGTATTATTTCTGCCAGAGACAGAAAGACTAGAAGATTTGCAGGAGCAACTGCCAAGGAATTTTATGTAAAGAATGTGGGTTACAAGAGCTTTTCTGATTCATACAGGAACCAAAATTCAGGTCATTCCTAATACAGATAAGCTGTAGAGTTTTCTGTAACCTCCTGGGTTTTGATTTTAAGGATCTATTTTTTTCCTTCTTGCCTTTTCAGTGAGGTTGGTGGTGGCCAGAGAAAAGGAGTCAGACACATGTTTGGTCTTAAATTTGCTGCTCTTCTTCCCCCTCTCTGCAGCCTTGCTTCCTTTCCTTCTTCCTCTCCCTTATCTTTGCAAATCCTTTACCCTTTCCTTTCTTTCCTCACATCTCAGACCTTTCCAGACACTAAAGGTCTGAAGAAGAAAAGGGAATGGATTTAATAGGAAAATGGAATCGCTGTTTTTGAAATTACATACATGGGCAAAATGCACAGGGAGGGAGGGAGAAAGGGAAGGAGGGAGGGAGAGAGAATAATTTATTTAAGAATTTAAGCAATAATGCCATTCAAGAAAAAAATGCCTCCTTCTGGCATTACAATGAGAACAAAAGCCAACGATAGACAACCTTTTGCAAAGTCAAATCACTAATGTTAGCATAAAAGCAATATCAGTTCAGTGCTAAATATCAATAAACACTAACAGGAGTTTTCAAATATCCTCTTGGCAAAACACCAATACCTTTTTTTTGGTAACACAAAGAGCAAAACATATATCTGGATGGTTACAAATATTTTGGGTTGTTCACTTTTAAAATAAGCACTTGACTGACAGCTAATGCAGCCTTTCTTCTCTCAAACTCTCACTTGTTGCTGACACAAGATGTGGCAGGGCTGGAAAGGACCTCGGTACCCGAGGGTACGCTCCCCTTCGTGTCCATGGGATGCCTTTCTCTGTGTAATGTCAAGAATACCATCTAGTTCATCCTTGGTCTCTAAGAAGGGCCTTTGCTCAGTGATGAATAGAATTCTGAGTTGGGAACTAGGTTCTCAGAGGGGTGCTATTTTGTATTAATGAGGCAAAATGCCAAAGACCGGGGTAAAACAGTATTTCTGCAACACCAAAGTGCATCACACTGGGGAGAAAAAAATATGGTTATTTTTCTATTTTCAGATTTTCCCTTCAGTTTTTAAATACTTGTCTCTTGCTGTCTTCTCTACTATGCTTGTTTTTCTCATTTGCCAGTGAAGAAAAGGACGACGAGGAGGGAATATATGGATATACATGAGATAAAAGTAGTATATAGAGAAAAGAAACACAAATCAAGCCAGAATAAAGCTCGTGACAGTGCCCTGTAAGTTTGAAAAGGTTCTTGAGATATTTCACACATGGCTTCCATGGTTCCTTTAAAAGCAGGACAGCTTTGGTTCTGGCCAGACATACTGCTCACCATGAGGCTTTTATATCTGCACTCTGTTCTGTTTCCAGTGAGCTGCTAGTCCATCTCCGCTTAGATCACTCTGTTCTCATGCTGATTTCTAGGGGACTGTGCAGTCTGTTCGCCGGACTAGAAATTCTTCCTCTGCTTCATTTCATTTTTTCCTTCTTAGCATCATATTAGGAGCACCCATTTTGTCTTCCTCACTAGCAAGCACCAGTGTGGCTAGCAGACATGAGGGATCTGCAGGATTGCCAGGGTGACCCCAAAGACCAGGCACATGTTTGGTTCTACAAACAATTCCTCACTTAGACCCAGAGACAGAAACCATTTGCAAATTCACTCAGCATAAATCTGATAGAAAAGTTTCAGATAAATGTTAGGAATTAACTCTCTCCTGCTACTTCCAAAGTGTGAAAACAACATCATGAATTTTCAATTTTTGTCTTAATCTTAATGTTGTCTTTCTCCTCCCCATCAAAAGGGGGAAAAATAATGGTCATAAGAAGAAAAGCTTTCTTTCCTTTGAGGAGCATTCATAACAGAGATCATTAACATATGCAGGAGGCTACTGAGATGCTTAACTGTAAGAGGGTTTAAAAGCCTCCACTTTAAATATTGAAAAATTGAGAAACAGCAATACGTTAGCCAGAGGCTGGATTCCCCACTCTACATCAGTCAGTCTCAAGCCAGCTTGTAACTCCTCCTATTAATACATTTTGACTCTTTCTACATCTTTCATGTGCCTCTGACAAAACAATATATTTAAGGCTCCCCAGGAGCAATCACTGGATTAAAACTAAACTGAGTAGCCTAGATGACTGAATGCGTTGGGTGTTCTGGATCCTGGCTTCACGGGGAAAAACCTGTTTTACTTTATGCTTTTTCTGTATTTTGTGCCAGTTTATCTTGATTCTGCATTTCTCTAAACATGAAGCAAAAAAATAGAAAACAAACAAACAAAAAATATCAAAGAATTTAATAGTTTGATGTATTGAGTATAATTTCATTTTTCATATTTGAGAAGTATTTTAATTTAAAATGAAAAATCCAGGTGTGTTGCACAGATAGTTCAAAGATTCTTGGTCGCCAGGCAAAAATTAGGAGCTTGGGGGTGGGGGTA
>LOEQ01003385.1:40074-50894 GCA_001685075.1 Bramus lutescens
AGAAAGAAAGAAAGAAAGAAAGAAAGAAAGAAAGAAAGAAAGAAAGAAATGTTGATGACCATTATATTTTTAGTCCCTACTTGTTGAATAAAATCCTTGTTTATTATTTTTGCATTAGAGACTAAAATTTTGATTCAGTTTTGTTTATTTTGCATACATCATCTGGAGTAGGCCTGTTTTCTCCATAGTATTCTTTTAAATATTTACTTAATTTTAAATTAAATTCAAACACTGAATATAACCATTATAACCCTCTGTTCCTTTTTCTAGAAGTCACTCCATTTCCCATGCTTTTATCTTTGTGCCTTACACGTGAAAAATTATTTAAAACTTTATCCTTCTTATTTCTACTACACTTTCACTTGGATGTAGTCATATAATCTTTCTTTTATGAGAGCATAGTGAATGTTCTATTTTTATAATGTTAAGAAGGGCCCACAAATGGATTTCAATAGGTCCTAAAGTACTCTGAAAGATTATGCAAAACCTGACCATGTGCACATGTGGAAAAAAATTCATTAGTTCCAGAAATTCTCTACTGGATTTGGAAGACAAAAGAACATAAACTTTCACAGTCAGCACACCTTATACACACACACACACACACACGCACACACGCACACACGCACACACACACACCACAGATACTCCCACACAACTCTGCAGACCAGGTGGCAGCTCCATTTCCTAAATAAGAACAGGAAAGAGTTTGACCCAGAAAGAAACCTTCTGTCATACAAATGTTGAGGTTTAACAAATTACTGGCTTCCAAATGGATCTAATTCACTCACCATTTCATGAACTAGACTAACCCCACTTCTGCCACTAGGGTAAAGGATATGGGTTTTAAGAACTCCAGACTAAAAGAAGTGAGGTGGCTTTGCTAATTGTTTGTTTTGACTTTTTTGTCTTCTTTTGTTGCATTTTGTGTGATATGGACCTAGTGGAGTGTGCAGGCTACCCCCACATTTATGAGCCAGAGACTAGAGGGCTGCCAAGAGTTCAAGGCTAGCCTTGACTATAAAGCTAAACATTGTCACCAAAAAAGACTTTCTTGGAAACATTTTTTGTGCTGTGGTTTTTATTGAAACTGTCTATTGCCAACCAACCTAAGAACCTAATAATGGTTGTTTTCAAGGAAACATATGGGTCAATATGGGTCCCACTGTGAACTGGAATTCTCAGTTGGTGTTGTTTCCTCAAGCTCCTGCTACAATCATTCCCCAGCAACCTTCTCTAAAAGCCCTCTCCATGCTGCACCACAGTTGAGCTTGACTCCTCAGTTTATCACAGTAAAACTAGTGCTAAACATCTCTTGATCTCCCACTGAAACATAAAAAGGTCCCTCAGATGATTTGGGATTCTCTTTTAGGCTCTGTATCAATCTCTTTTAGAATGTCAACCCTGCCAACATCCATGCACAGCCACACTTCACAGCTTCTAGCTGTAAATCATGTCCATTCACATCCTAGAATTCATCACTTGTACAAACACGTGCATATCCATAGATACTCCTTCCCTGGGTTTACTAATACAGGAGTCTACACACACAAACACACACACACACACACACACCAATGGTCAAAAGGAACCCCTAGATTTCCTGGATACTATCTGTACAGTTCAGGCAACACAAGCCCAAAGGTCCCTAAACATAATTCTTTTGAGTAAGACCAATAAAATGAGAAAGAGACAGAGATCAAGTCTTCCCATACCTCCTCAGTGTCCCACAAAGCCTCTGAAGACATGTGGAATAACAGACAGATCTGTTTTGATTGTTGCAGTTCCACAATACACTACTTTGGATTTGTCCTTTCTTTATTTTCAACTTTTTCCTCGGTCTCCAAGACTGTGGCTTATAGTAAAACCATCAGCAATTATCTTTTGTTTTCTAAGCAGTGTATGTAAAGACTTTGGAACAAGCTACAGCATTCTCTAATCCAGAGAACACTTGGCTTTCGAGATTCATCTAGTAGAACTATTCACTCGGTCCTTAAATGTGCTCTCATTGCCATAGGTTACTCATTCAGTTCAGTTGAACATATCACAGAGCCTGCTTCTACTGAAGTAACAGATGATCCCCTAGAGAAGTAACAGAGTTAATAAGCTACTTCAGTGCTTAATTGTGCTGTGCTTTGGTAGGCATAGTGAAGAACTGCAGTATTACAGTCACCTAAGTTTATATTCTCCAGTGTGTCCATGCACTGAGTCAGATGGTCTCCTATATTTTTGTGTTATATGCATGAGCAAAAGTGAATTAAGAGACAGTTCACTTTACCTTAATCAAACTCTGAAGAGCAATAACTACAATAGGCTTACATGATAATGTGCTTGTTTATCCTGGCTCACCTTACAAACACAAGTCTGTTCCTTCTTATGGTTGAACTTAAGAACCAGAGAATGTGTTTTAAAAAGTCTATGCCATAGTCAAGTTGTTTTTACTACTCACCTTTTTCCTAATCTATATTTTATCCTTTAAATGAGTAGCAATGTTAACTTTTTTCAGGTTTCACTTCAGTTACAAATATTGCTTTTTGAACAGCTCTATCATATCAATGCATTTACAAACACAAAATCATTAATAATCATTCTTTCAAGCTTAGTTAATAGTCCTAAGTCTGACTAAATGAGGAAGTTGGTAGGAAAGGCTCAAGAGGATTTCTTCTGAAATAATCAGAATCAAATCAAGACTGAGTTTTCTATAGCTGATGTCATTTCATACCAAAAGATTTATGGGAATGAAGATTGAACTGGACATGTCTCCATTTGATACTGTATTGAGTTGTTCTTTAAATTATGGAATTAAATGTTCAAAGATGAAAACTTTTGAGCTGCAATGCCCCTGAATCAAATTCTGTAAAGACGAAGTAGCTTTGCTGTTATGTCTGTCAAAGTCTTCTAGCTCTACTTCACATTTGGAGCTTTTATATTTGTTCTTCTATTTCTATTTTGTTAAATAAAATGTTGGGACATATACCAAGAAACACAGATTGTCCATAGCAGCATGAGACTTGGGCTATGGTTGGAAATAATTTAAATTAAACATTACATGAACACTGAAGAAGTTTCCAGCTTCCCAATTTAACTTGTGTATAAATTATAGGCCCCTCTTAAAAAACAGAAAATGTAATACAGGAATATTATACTAAGGCATCTAGGAATCTAAATATATGATTGATAGATAGATAGATCTGTATTTGACTATAAATTACACTTAAAATGAATAAAAGTTAAATATATCCTCATTTTTAACAAGAAGGTTACTAAATCTCTCTAACATAAAATATCTAACATAGAGATTTCTCTGGAATATAAATCAGGCTTTTAAAATTCTTACCTAAAATATAAATTATGTTTTCAAAATTAGCTCTAACCTAAAGTATTTATCTCATGGTCAGGTCAAGAGCACTCAAGGACAAGATGGCAATAATCCTGAAAATGCTTTTCTAATTGGGCAAGTAGGAATATTCCTTTTATTCCACAGTTCTGTAAAATGCTGTTTTGCTTATCAAGTTTTAAAATAACTGCTTCCGTGTCCACATTCTGGCAGTCATAAACTATGGCGTGACTAGAACTTTGCTCATGTTACTTTGGATTCACAGGCTGTGTCTAAATGCAGCCTCTGATTTGGATTGCTGCACACAGAATCCAGCCAGACTGGTTGTAGAGATATTCATCAAATGTTAACATATCAAAAACAACCAATTATTAAAGCGTTTTTAGAATCTATAGACACAGACACAATCTAGAACAAAGTCCAACATATGCCACAGAATGACAGGTGATATCTGAAGCTGATGTAACTTTTAGAATCAGGGACAGATACAACTATCTCGGGGGTTGCAGGGAGCACATGCAACCGGTCTTGACCTAATCCCATACTAGATTACTAGAGAGGTTTCCTGAGAAGGCTATCTGCTGCCTGGCTCTGACCTTCTCTGCAGGAATAAGACACCAGAGGAGACAACAGAAGTATAGACCAACAAGAAAATTAATATATAATTTTATTCTGATTAATTGGAAACTTTGACTAAGTGTACAAGTGCGTAGAAAAGAAAAAATTATCAAAAGCTGTTGAGGATGATGCTAACAATCTAAGTCCTTCTGTAACAGCAATGCACATTGAAATAGAGTGCAATGACTTCCCATAAAAAATAATGGATAGAGACATAGTTGCAAGTAATTTCTACAAACTTTCTGGGATCTTACAGCAGCTATTCCAGAAAGCGAGAAAAGCGGGGACAGCAGAACAACGTATTGTGAGGCTGTTTCAAGGTTTGATACCAATACTAAACAAAGGTAGTATGAGAAAAGAAAATTACAAGTCAATGTAATTCATGTACACAAATTCAAAACACCTCAATAAGCTATTAGCAAATTTAACCTAATACTGTATATAAAATGATCATCAATTACATTTCTATTAAGATTGCACTTTCAGCGGGGCAGTGGTGGCAAATGCCTTTAATCCCAGCACTTGGGAGGCAGAGGCAGGTGNAAATAAATAAATAAATAAATAAATAAATAAATAAATAAATAAATAAATAAAAGCACTTTCAGTTTCAATATAAAAATATCTTGGAAACCTTTTCCCCCACCAAAACCAAAAAATGTGGAAGAGGAAAACTGGGGAAACGGCTCAGGGGATAAAGGGCTTGCCTTGCAAGCATCAGCATACAAAACCAGGTGAGATGTTATGTGGTGCTTGCAGTCGCAGTACTGAAGAAGCAGAGCTAAGAAGATCCTTGGGGCTTGTTAGCTACCTGATCTAGCCAATTGATGCAGTCCAGGTTCAGCAAGAAACTCTGTTGTAAATAAAATGTAGACAATGGTTGAGGAAAACAGTTGATGTAGAGCTCTGGCTTGCGTGTACAACCAGACATACTCATGAGCACACATACCAAAACTTAAAAAAAAGATGATGTAAAGTTCAGACATTTTCTTGGATCTCTTAGATAAACTAAGGTGAGAGACAAGTTACAAATCCGAACAAAGGAAAGGTATGGCACCAAAAACTTGATAAGCTAGAGCAAACGTTAATGGAACCAGGACCTAGATATAAAACTAAGCCGTACTTTTTACTTCTAGAAGAGTAGTCATAGATACATATGAGTATGAGAAATCCCAGAGTCCCCAGAGTGATTGACTGATTGATTTTACTTTATATATATTTTTATTGCCTTTTTGTTTGTTGTTGTTACTGTTGTTTGGGCTTTTTAGTTTTTGGTTTTCTTTTTTTTTTTCCTTTCTATCTAGGAGCCATAGGTCACAAAAGGTTATATGTTAGAGATGAGAAAAAATTCCCTTTGTGCCTCTGGCAAGGAGAGTGGAGGAGCAAAGCCTATTATAAAAAGGCCCTAGTCTCTGGGGCACAGGGACTTTCCTTGTCAAAATAATCAACTCTACCACAGCTTCAGAAAGGAATTTCTCCCATTTCAGGTCCTGCAGTCTTCTGTTTTATCCAAAGTGGTGGTAGGGAGACTGATGAAAGGTTTTCACAGAAATATGTGTGAAGAATTGCAACCAGAAGAAGGGGGGTAAAAGAAATGAAAGCAAACTATGCCGCTGGAGGACAAAAACACATGTGAAAGCTATGAGCCTTGGAAACTGAGCCACTCAAAGACAAGGTTTAACAAAAGACTAGAGGACGTTCCATCTGCCTGGTTCTTATCAGCACACCAAAAGACCTTTGGTACAGTTCAGCCAAAACAAAAACCAGAAGCTGAGCTTCATGAAGCACACAGGCTGTCTGAGAAGCAATATTATATAGGAAGTTCCCAAAAGTAAAAAGGGGAAATGAAAATGCTAGAGGAATTTGAAGGTTCTGGAACCGAAGCTTCAAGAATCTTAAGCACATAACCAAGCAAGAATAGCACTAACTGTCAACTAAACTAACGTCTATTATCTGATACAATATGTCCAGGACACAACAGAAAAAAAAAAAACAAAGAGGTGACAGAAGAACAAGGGAATACAGAAAGAGGAAATAGGTCAATCATCAGAGGGAAGCCCAATGTAACATAGATGATAGAACGGACAGACAAGAAATTGCACTTAACTGTCAGTAATATATCAATCGTGAGTTCTAATGGGAGAAATAGATATTGCACATTTAGGTGAGCAACTCAAGTGAGGGAATGTTTATGGCAAGGAATAATGAAAAGAAGTGGCTAAAACTATTACATGTAGCAAGGTGCCTTTGACCCATCCGTAAATGGGACTTAGATGAGGAATAAATCACAAACTTTATATAAAAATACATTAATGAAGACAGCATCAAAGAAAATGGATAACCCGTGGAATAATTTCAAAATGTTTTAAAAATGCATAATGATAATACCAGAAGAAAGAAATACCTACAGTACTAATAAACCAAACCTTTTCAGAATTGATAGGAAGCAGACCACAAAGCCAGGAAGCTCAAAGAATGTGAAGAAGCTACCTTCTTTTATACATAAAAACAAAAACAAAATCATCAAAATAAAATACATAAAATGATTTTCTTAATCTAAGGACAAAAGAAAATTGACAGAGTTGGAAAATAAAACGTAAGGCAAATCTTGCCAGTGTGATAATTTCTACTTAAAATTGTTTCAAAGGCTCAAAATAATAACAATGACAAATCCACATAGGACTTTCAAGGCAGTGAAGATATTCTGTATGATACAGTAAATATAGTTAGACACCTGTCATGACACATACTGGACCCTATCAAGCAACCTCCTGGGGCCGATGATGTGACATTGAGAATTAATTACCAAGGCTTCAAATTTCCCTGGTGGGAGAATGTTAGTAGTGGGCAATGGTCTGCATCTAGGAAGTGGATTGAGCTATTATTGTTCAAAAATAAACTAAATAACACAGAAGATGCAGATTAAATTATAAATTGAGATGTGCAAAAATTTTAGAGATGCTTATGAAGATTGGTAGGAAAATATTACAGATTTTAAAGTATTGAAAGATTCCCCATGTTCGTGGATAAGAGGACTAACCACTATAAAGACTTTGGTTCCTCCAAATATTCCTCCAAAATATTCTATAGATTGTAGGCAAACTTAATCAAGTTCCTAGGAATGTTTGCTTTGGGTTATGATTTGTTTTTTTAAACTCGAAAGGCTGATTCTAAACTTATATGGAAAATCACATTAAGAATAAGCAAGTCTATGTCTTAATAAACTGCTAGCTCGGTGAATTGTCCTTCCTGAAACCAGGAAATATTATGAACCTATTTTCTATCTAAAAATAAAAATAGAGGCTAAGCATGATGGCTTAGGTATTTAATCTCAGCTCTCCAGAGACAGAAGCAGATCTCTATGAGTTTGGGACCAGGCTGGTTTGCATAGTGAGTTCCAGCCTAGTCAAGACTACATAGTTTTGATCTTCTGTCAAAATTAAAAAGTAAATAAATACATAGGAATAGATTAAAGACATAAAATGGAACATGTAGAAGCAATACATACTTTTATGCAAACTTGATTTGCATAGTCCTATGGCTTAGTTGGGGGAACATTTCAGTACATGCAATCACACGGCTGCTTATTAATACAGGAAAAGAGAAGGTTGAAGTTCTCTGGTACACAACAGAAAGAACTGGATTTAGGGGACAAAGATTTAAAGGAAAAGAAAAAATGTTAAAATTCTTAAAAGATAACCAACTAGTAGGGAAGACAGACATGAAAGGTACCATAGAGGAGAACATCCTTGGAGAGGAGAAAAGAGACATGCATTGGATTTCAGAGAATTGTAAACAGTACTACACAAAAGGTTTCCATGGCATGTGAGGGCAGGAACAAAAAAGCTTATCTAGAAAACAGGAAAGAAAATCTGAGAGAACTATTTTCTCTCTAAAAGAATTAGCAGAGTCCTACAAGCAATAGTAAGTCTGGCAGAGTTTGAACAGAGGTCAGGGAACTGCATTGTGTTTTAGATGGATCTGACAGACATCATCATAGATGATATGACTGAAGGGAGTGTATTAAAGAACTGTGGAAGAGCAGCAGCTGAAGATGCGAATCAAGAAATGGGATGGAGTTTGTGACAGTGGCTGCATGGTAGAGGACAGGGAAGTGAGAATGTCTTCAGACTTCAGAACTGGGTAGCTGAGCAGATGAGGATGTAAGTTGATATATTGAAACTGGACTTGGCCGTGTAGGCCTGAAATCCCCAGAACCAAAGAGGCTAGGGTACGGAGGTAGGGTCAGAGGCTCAAGGCCAGGCTGGGTAACATAATAAAATGGTATCTAAAAGTTTAAAAATATTTTAAAGGGTTGAAAATGTAGTTCAATGGTAGAGTACTTGCCTAGCATGCATGAGACCCTGGGTTTAATTCATAGTCATACATACATACACACATACATGTGTGTGAGTGTGTGAAAGAAGAAGGAAGGGAAGAAAGAGGGAGAAGAGAGGGAGGAAGGAAAAAAGGAAAGAAGGGAGGAAGGAAGGAAAGAAGTAAAACTACTTTACAAACAGAAACCCAATTTGGAAATTCGGAGATGAAGATAGATAATAAGAAAATGAGCTCTGGTTTGAGCATACTGACTTTGGATGATAAAGCCAAACTGAGGTGAAAATATTTAGGAGACACGGGAGACATTAGTGAAGACACATATATGGAAAGCTTCATGAAAATTATTGTGATTGTCAGGGACATTAGCCAGGAAGTGCACACACGAAAAAATAAAAAAGAATTCTAAAGCACAAATTGAGGCTCACTTGTGTTCTTTGTTAAAAATAGCCTCACTACTGATGCCAAGACCAAATGACATTAGGGAGTCCACAATTGTAAAGATGTTCTTTTTTGAAAGTTCAAATCGTTGTGTCTATACCTTCTTC
Source organism: Bramus lutescens (assembly GCA_001685075.1). Classification (NCBI taxonomy): domain Eukaryota; kingdom Metazoa; phylum Chordata; class Mammalia; order Rodentia; family Cricetidae; genus Bramus; species Bramus lutescens. The sequence continues at coordinate 48,910 of LOEQ01003385.1, forward strand.
CTTTAATGAATGTTTCTCTGGTTTTCTACTAAGCTATAGAGCACAAGAAAATCCTAAAAGAGATAATCTAGAGTCTCTTAAAATTTACGTTTTTTCATGGTAATCACAAGGACCCAATGAGTAGTAACAGAATCCAAGATGTCTTGAAAAAATCAGTCTAATATTCCAATGAGATGCTCATGGAATATTGAGCCCCCTCCCAGATTCTCCATCAAGTGGTGGTGTTAACGCCAGTCCAGATTCCCCACAAAAGTCCTGGCAAACCATTTTAACAAAGACTAAAGAAACATGGCAAGCACTTTTAGATTGCCAGATTTGCACACTGTATTTGAAATCATTGTTTCCGTGACCCAGGAAAATTGATTTATCCCTGGATGTTTGAAGAGACTTAACACAAATGATGCTTTAGAAGAGGGTAAGAGGTGCCGACAGCCACAGATAGGTTTTGTTCACACAACAGAGAGAAAATTTGGGGGTCTCTTGGGTTTGCTTTTCCTTTGTCTTTAAAAAGCAATATTTTTAGGTGACTTCTTTTGTGCCTTTTGACAGCAGTCATTGTTTTTTTTAATTCACCACGTTCAGTCTCAAAAAAAAAAAAACCAAAAAAAAACCTGTGCTTGTCACTTACGTTTCAATTGCTTTGTCTGAAATGTGTGCAGAGCCTTCCTGACTTGGAAACACTGAAAGTAGTTGTGCCTGTGTCATTAGGCATTGCAGTGTATCTCATGAGAAATGGCTCAAAATAGTCACGCTTCATCTTATACAACAACAAAAAAATCTCTGTTTTAAGCTGCTACAAATTTTGGGGAGAAGGTGTTAATTTTTACTAGTATTATTCTTGAACACATGTCTTGGACTGAAATTCTAAACTTTGCTTCCAAGATATTAAAAACCACTTCTTTTCACATTTCTCGCTTGCTTCCCTTGAAAATGTAACAGACTCCGTGAACTCTGGTTTCCAGGTCTGGAGCTTTGGAAGCCAAGGGCTTCTTCTACCCATGTTTTGAACATCTCTAAAAACCTGAGATTTAAAGCTAAATCCATCTCAGCTAATGAAAGCCAACCTTTGAACCAGAATCTCTTTTAGTATGGGCATCATCTTGAACACTGAAACTGTTCACTACTAAACCAGAAATGAACTATACCCTACAATATAAACATCCAAATTAGATATTCAAATTAGATATTTAAATTAGAAGCTTTACAATTTCACATACTTTCCCATGTACAATGCTTTTAACGGATCAATGATTTATTTCTTTATTTCCTCCATGTATAATTTTAAATGACTTGAACACATTTAAATGGTCAAGTTTCAAGATTAAGCTACCATATTAACAATTATTTTTCATACTCTTATATTAGTTGACCGATTTTAATTTTATTGACATCTTACATTTGATATAATAATTCTTAACTATGGTGGGGTTTGTCTTCCATAATATTTCAGTGATTCTTGCCCAAAAAATGCTTTTATAAATGAGTAAATATAAAGGTCACACCATTTGATAAAAGCCTGTCACACGCTTTCAGAGAGCATGAAGAAGAAAAAATAAGAGTCAGGAAAGAAGATTAAGTTATGATTATGTATAACAGTTGGATCAAAACTGGGAGGCCTTTATTTCTGGCTTCTGACTGGTATGAACTAGCTACTTTTGTTTTGACTTCTATTCAGAACGTACTTTTGGGAGCTATCTTTCACCTCTGCTATCGACTAGGACAGTGTTTTCTGTTGCTGCTGGAACAAATTGTCGCAAACTATGACTTAAAACAGCACACATTTGTTACCTTACAGTCAGAAATGTAAAATAAGGTCATCTCGGCCCAAATTAATGTGGGGGGAGGGGTGGATAGAGAGATGGCTGAGGAGCCTTTAAGAGCACTTTTTGTTCCCTAGAGGACCGAACTTTGATTCACTGTCCTCATGTTCTCATGTAGGGTATCCAAAAACACCTGCACACATCTGGCAAACATCTCTCTCTCTC
>LOEQ01003385.1:50952-71381 GCA_001685075.1 Bramus lutescens
TCTCTCTCTCTCTCTCTCACACACACACACACACACACACACACACACAATTTATTTTAGTTACTGTGCTAGTAAGGGTGTGTTGTTGTTTCTGGGCTGTACAGAGAATGTTTCCTTGTTTTTTGAGGCCCTAAAAACCACCTGTTTCCTTGGTTCATATTGTTGTGCCCAGATTACGATTCGCAGAGAGAGACCACCAGAGAGGACCAGACTGTAATAAGCAAGGTTTAATCAGCACAATACAAACATGTTCGGAACCCCTGTCTCCAAACACCCCATTACAGTGAGGTAGAGAGAGGAGTTAAGAGTTCCTTTGTGGGGTTAGCTTATTTTAAAGGCAAGAATCACAAGCAGCCATTCTGGACCGTCGGGGTCTGGCATGGGTGTAAGGTCTATCCTGTTAAGATAGCTTGTTCTTTGTGTTTAGAGCAAGGACACCCTGCCCTGAGTCAGGCCATCTTTATCACCAGGTAGCCAGGTGTCCTTGTGCTTTGGAATTTCCCCGGTGGGAGTGGGGAAGGCCACTATCTTTCTGGGAACATGAAGCTAGTCTGGGTTTCTAATTTTAAAACATTCTGCTAGGAAATTCTTTCTCGTTCCCTTAAGAATAAGGGGTGAGGGTCTTACAGTGACATCCAGTTATGCCAGCAACATTTGGTTAGAGTTGCCACAAGATTAGTACTCAGAGTTCTAGCCTGATCAATAAGATATCAAAAGGAGATCAAGGGGGATACAAATTGAGGAGGAAGAAGTTAAACTTTTGTTATTTGCAGATGCTATGATAGTATATATAAGTGATCCCAAAAACTCTTCCAGGGAACTCCTACAGCTGATAAAAAAACTTCAGTGTTATATCTGGATACAAGATTAACTAAGCTAAAAATTCAGTAGCTCTCCTGTATACAAATGATAAACAAGCTGAGTAAGAAATCAGGGGAAGTAACATCCTTTACAATAGTCACAAACAGTAAGATTCCCCTTTGTTTAAACCAGTTTCTCCCCAGGATTTCCACACTTCTTTCCTTGAGACTGATCTTTGACAAGTAATGGGTTGCTTGATCTCCATGAGTTTCTTTATTTATGAAAGTTTTTTTCCCCTGTCAGTTTTAAATTTTATTGCATTGTGAGCAGATAGTATACAAGGAGATATTTCAGTCTCTTTGAATTGTTAAAGGTTTATTTTGCATCCAAGGCGGTGATCTATTTTAGAAAAGCTGTCATGTCCCGCTGAGTAGAATGTGTATTCTTTGGTGTTTGGGTAGAATATTTTGTAAATATCTGCCTAGTCCATTTGATGTATAATGTCAATTCATTCTGATGTTTCTCTTTTTGTGCAGATGACCTGTCAGTTGGAGAAAATGGGGTATTGAAGTCATTTACTCTTTTTTGTTTTTATTTTTTTATACTTTTTTAACTTTTTAAATTGTTTTTATTGAGCTATATATTTTTCTCCGATTCCTTCCTTTTCTATCCCCTCTCCTTCTACCCTCTCCCATTGTCCCCATGCTCCCAATTTACTCAGGAGATCTTGTCTTTTTNGAGTCTGGCACGGGGGCAAGGTCTTTTTCTCTCTTCATCCTTCTTTGTTAGCGAGTCAGGCCATCCTTATCACCCGATGGTCCCGTCCTGACTCTATGCTTTGTATTCTCCAGAGTCAGGAGGGGCCACTATCCTTCCTAAGAGCATGAAGCTAGCCTGGGGTTTCTAACTTTAAAACATTTTGCTAGGAAATTTCTTCTCGCCCCTTTGAGAATAAGGGGTGAGGGTCCCACAATATCTTTCATAGTCAGTCTTCAAAGCCAGTTGCTATTGGGTTAAGTTTCTCTCATGTTATCTATATATCTGTTCTCTTCTCTAATCCCCTTTTCTACTTTTAAGAAAGTATGTGATTACTCTGAGCCAGCCAGGATAAAATATAATGATCTCCCGATCGAGATAAGCATGTTACCAACAGCGAGCCTCATCTTCTTTGGCCACTAGACAACTTCATCTATTTGATCCATTATAATAAAATGTTTTAAAGTGGACAATTTATCAAAACAAAGGCTGAAAAAAGGGACAAGATCTCACTATGTATCCCTGTCTGGTTTGAATTCACAGAGATCTGCCTGCCTTTACCTCTTCAGTGCTGGAATAAAGGTATGCACCACTCTATCTTGCAAAAAAAAAAGTTATATTTTTCTCATAGTTATTGAGACTGGAAGGTTCAAAATCAAGCATCAGCAGCGCTCATAACCTAATCACCTACCCAAAGTCCTACCTGCAGTCACTGTCATCTTGAAAGTTAGACTACAATGTTCAGACTTTTGGGGTTTTGGCATGGATAACACTAGCATCCAGACCATACATGGTAACAGGTCCCTGAGGTCCAGTTACTGTAATACCAGTTCTTCTCCTTCCCTGAAAGTCTAGGCCAGCTAACTCTGACACCTAGAAAGCACTGCAATCAGAACTAAGCTGTGTGCCCTGAGTAGGGGCACTCTAGCTACTTCTGCATCGCCTATGCCATACAACAACCCCATGGATGTAACAGTTACTGAAAGTTCTAGACTCATAAATGAGTGACCATAACAAAAAGTGATTTATCTAAAAAGATGCCTCTTTACTATGAGCTTATCAGAGACAATGTGGTTACTGGAGATGAGACGTATATCCATTGGAAAGTAGATGAAAGATGAAAGAAGAAAAGGAAACTTCATTTGCAGGTAAGAAAAAGAAAAGAAGAAAACAAGCGCCTGTAAGACTGGTGCTGTGCACAGTCACTCACAGCCTTTGAAAAAAGAAAGATGCCCTTTTGCAGCACAGGAGAAGCCACTGGGGCTATGGACCCTGGCAAAGTGTTTAATAATACAGTCAAAGGAAAGCAAAAATGTAGAGGTCCTTGGTGACAATGGCACCCTCGGTAGAGGTCTGAAGAACCTGAGAAGAAATGGTGGTTTCATGGATCCTTTCCAGTCAGAATGTACACTGCTGTGGATATTTGTACAATGTGAAAATGTTTTGCCGTGATAAGTGTATAAAAAGCTGAATGGCAATAGCTAGGCTTTAGGTATAGGCAGGACTTCCAGGTAGATAGAGAACTCTGGGAAGAAGAAAGGTGGAGTCTCTAGCGAGCCTCTAAAGAAGTCATACATATGGTACAGACCAGAGATAGCCAAGTCACATTGCAGAACACAGATTAATAGAAGCAGATTTTTTAAATTTATTTATTTATTATGTATACAATAGTCTGTCTGTGTGTGTGCCTGCAAGCCAGAAGAGGGCACTAGACTCCATTATAGATGGTTGTGAGCCACCTTGTGGTTGCTGGGAATTGAACTCAGGACCTTTGGAAGAGCAGGCAATGATCTTAACCTCTGAGCCATCTCTCCGGCCCCAATAGAAGCAGATTAACTTGAGTTGTAAGAGACAGTTGTGGGCAAGCCTAAGCTAAAGACCAAACTTTCACAATTAATAATAAATCCCCATGTCATTGCTTGCCAGCTAGCCATCCCAACAGGAAAGTACTACTACAGCAGACTAGGAAGGGAAAGAGACCTAGCAGAACAAGGGCATCTGTGCTCACCACTATACAACCAACACCGCCTGGCAGAAGTAGAAAGTGATTCAGGTAACTCATTTAACCACATAGGCCATTATGGTTTGAAGGTGACCCTCAAATATTCCTATATGAGAAATCAATGTTCAAAATCATAAGTATTTGGACATAGGATCTTTGGTAGGTAATTGGGATTAGAGGAGGTCATGAGAATGAGGTCTCCATGATAGCATTGATGACTTTATACGAAAATTAAGAAAACTTAACTTGGTACACTTGCTTTATCTTTACCACAAAATGTTTCCTGCTATATATGATGCCACAATGAGGCCCTCACCAGGGTCTTCAGGTGTCTGGCTAGCACTCCTGAACTTCTCAACCTCAAATAAGCTTCTCCCTCAAGCCAACTCCTGCAAACGCGCATGTACGCACGTGTGTCTTATATATGTGTAAATGTATGTAGAAACTAAGTGTCCTCCTCAATCACTGTCCACTGCATTTTCTAAGACAGGGTCTGCCATTGAGCCTGCTGCTCTCCAATCCAGGCTAGCTGATGAGTTGTAGCTACCTTCTAGATCCATCTTCTATCATCTAGATGTCTCTGCTTCTCCAGCACCTGGACTACAGGTATGCAATAGCATACCATTTTTTTTTGGATGTTAGGCATCTAAACTAAGATCCAGATGACCTATCTCCATAGCACATAACTTTTATTTTCTATAATTACCAGTCTTAGTCATTTTGCAATAACAATAACACAGATTAAGATATTGGTCTTAGTTCTCCAACTATTAAACAGTCATACATTTATAAACTTTGGGATCAGTTTATGCTCTAGCACCTGTAAACTTGGGACAGTACAGAGACTTGCCCCCTTGACCCTCATTCATGATGCTTTAGTAGCTTCTGGAAAGAGGCAGAAATGAAATTTAACAGGTGTAAAGTCCTGATGGAGACAACAATCACAGAATTTTTTCCTGTACTAGAAATAAAACCCCAGCTCTGCCTCAGCACTGAGCTATACATGCATCCCCCTGACACTGTGATGGTAGCAGGATGGGAGTGGAGGTAGGAATGTCTGAACTGACCCACAAAGCATCAAACAAATACGGCCTTCAGAATCAGAAGAAACATGAACAAAAGACAAAAGAGTAAAATGGGGTAAGGAATATCAATATGAATGATGTCAAGACAGATAAGCTCAGTGCTCTTTTATTACTGAACTATACTAAATAGAATTAAATTATACTAAACACACAGGCTGACTTACCCAACTCAAGTTTCAGCATCCAGTGAAATCTCAATGCCAACTTCTCCAACACTGGAGTAATGGGGGCAGGAACAACTGCACAGTCTATAGTAGCCATTCAGGTGCCAATCATCCTCCATTATAGCCCAGTTCTTGAGCTGACATACTTCTACCAACTTTGGGTCTTGCCTGGCCTGGATTCTCTTCCTCCTCATTCTCACCTCCCAGTTCAATCGATGAGACAATCATGAAAAAAAGAAAAAAAAACCTATAGCAACGTCATCCTAAAATGAAATTTGCAGCTTTGAAAGATAGCTATTTCCTACATAGCCAGAGATGCCCAAGTAGAAGGATAGACTTTCCAGGACAAAACACAAATACTATTAATACTCACTAAGTAGAATTCTCTCATGAGGCATCAATACTAACTCCCAAGACAATGTGGTCACTTAATTAGCATGTCACGATACTATTCTGAAGGCCAAAATATTGAGAGAGAAGTAATGACTAGAGCCATATCCTTGCTCAGAAAGAAATCAATTCGGAACAAGTTAGTATTTTCTTTCTTGAAATGCCAAAACATAGTCTTGAAGTGTAGTCTATCATCTTGTCATTTTACAGATGTAATAAGAGCTAAAAATGGCAGACTAGTTTACCAGCTTAAAAAGCTATCCAGCACGATAGTGCATTTGCATCATTCTAGCTCCAAAGCCCAAGTGGCTTGAACCTGGGCAACTTCACACAGAGGCACAAAGGAGCCTAGAAAGCCCTCCCAGGTCAGTTTCTCTGGTTAAGAATGGCTAAAAATGCATTATTGCTGTTAATGGAAATGTTGCTATAAGAAAGAAATACTTTAAGAGCTTGCATTTTACTCCTAGCATGGTTGTAGACACAAAAATTAAGCAATTGAGACTATTTTTTTTTCAAGCATTTGGGGTTGTTTTGCAACCAGAATTGAAAGCAGATAAGTCAGTTTTTAAAAATAGCACAAATATTACAAGGTTAAATGCAGGAATGTCTGACCCCAAGCACATGTTCTGTCTAGAGTCTTGGTTGTCCAGTTTGTTGTTCACAACTGATGAACACTCAGAGTTGAAGCTCCTTCTCTCCTGAGTTCTTCCTGTCCCCAGCTAAATATTTTCTCGTTAGTCCTTTTTCCTTCAAGGCCAAAAGACAGTCCTGAAATTATCCTTTTATGTGCTTTATGTCCTCAGTATTCATTAAATTGCTGTGTATATTTGTAGGGCATTAATTATAGAATGAGACAACAGAACCATATGTCATTTCTTATTTTTAAAGCCCTAAATTCAAATTCTGACTTTTGTGTTATTTCAAATACATTTCATTTCTTTCCCTACCATGGCTCAGCTAGACTGCAAGCATTGCTCTCTGAAGGCAAAATGCTTGGAGAAGACAGGTAAGGATCACATTGTATCCTTACAAACGGAAAGGGAATAAGATTTGTCAAAGGCAATCAAAGAAAAGTAACAGATGGCCAAAAGCCCTATTTAAAAATAAAAAATACATATGCTCAGGCCAACCTGAAGTATTAGTTTTGCCTCTCTCTGGAGTTCTTTAAGAATTTGAATGAACTTTTGCAAGCTTTCATCTACAGTTTAGTTTGTATTTCTTCAAAGACAGAGTAAAGATCTTCAATTGCTTCTTTATTTCTCTGCAGCAGCCTGCACATAGTTTTGAAACTATGATTTTGAAGCCCAAATATAAAAGTTATGAGTAAAAATTAGAGGTTCAAGTGCTTGCAAAGAAAACAGGAGGGGCCAAAATTCTAATCCCCAGATGTAAATGCCAAGTGAGCATGGCAACTTGCCCCATAACTTCAGTATCAGAAAAAGAGCTGAGATCAGGAATTCTTGAAGCAAGCTGAGCAGTGAGAGTGGCAGTATTAGATTCGGTGTTTAATTGAGAGACCTTGCCTCAAAATATAAGGAAGATAACAACTTCTGGGCTTCACTTGCACACACACACATACATGTATACCTTCACATATATGCTCGTCCACATACATACAAACATGCATACAAACATACACACTGACCACACACATATACAGACGAAGTGCCATGAGCAAAACATTTTAAATGCGATCTTTTTTCTTCATACCACATCCCAGACTTAAAATGACCAACTATGGTTAGAAATCTGAAGATAAGACCCAAAGAGAACAAAGATGTGTGCTCACGGAGCACAAGGATAGAGATCCTGTCCCGCTAGAGGTGCTCTTATCTGAGTTTCCCTGGCAGGGGCTGAGAATCGCAGCTTCTACCTCCACCTTTATGGAGCCCAACAATAGTGCTTGTCCTTGTAAGCTTAAAGTGCTTTTTCTCAAAGCTGCATATCTTGTCAAAATTGTTTACCCACATCACTGCAATCTGTGTTCAGGGAAGCCTAAAACAAAGCCGTGTTTGGAAAGCAATGGAAAGTACGAGATTGTGGGATTCATAAGCCTGGGAAAAGCAATGATTCCGAGAGAAGCTGCTTTTCTTGACTCTTCCAAATTGAAAAGCACTCGAGGCAATAGAGCAGCTGCTGCTTCCCTAGTCTGGTTTGTATTGACCTTACTTGACCTTTTACCTGATGTTCGAATTGGGCCTCTAGCTAGACCAGGAAACAGCCCACTCCCATGACCGAGCTTGACCTGTACATCTGCCCTCCTTCCAGCAGGAGTGCAACCCGGGAGATGTGTGCAGAGAGGCAGCCAGGAAGGGAGGTCAAAGAAGTGGTTTTACTAAAGGGTTAACTCCAGAGCAGTTCTCAGAATTTGCTCTCTCTCCTATCTCGTTTATCTCCCTACTCGTCCTTTATGTTTTATCATCTTCAGTTTCAATTACAAGTAATTAATAATTAAGTGATTGTGAATTCTTTTTATATCTCTTGGGAGTCAGGACACCTGAGCAATGGTGATATCACCATAACCCAGGAGAGAATGGGGACAGAACAGAAGCTAAGTTAGAGATATGTTTGCCCTGTGAGAATGAAATGGGAGAAATGATACACAAATAAAACAGGTTGTTGTTTGTGGTCTCAAATCCATAATAATTTGGGACTATAACTCCTTTCTTGTTTCCCAGGTAATCTCATTCTCAATGGGGAGGAAGAACAGAAGCATAATTGCTATCAGGGAGAGTGAGCTTCATTGGCTCCAGCTCCAAGTTGAAGTATTTTCTCCACAGCACACTCGAATTCAAATAAACCTGCAGTTCTTGGGTTATACAACATGCATATAACTCGGAGTCCTTGGAGTGTGTAGAAAGTTTTCAAGGGCAGCTGACATCACCTAGGTGTCTGCTTTGACTTCTGTAAGTTGTCACATATTGTCAGATGTTATATAATCAAGACTGATCCAAGAGGCGAAAAATGCTCTTCTTCTGTGTTAGACTCCCCTTTTCTAGAGGTAATTTGCTAAGCTGTCCTACCTGAAGACCAGTGCATCTGTGTTATACATATGCATGTATGTATATAGTGATATTTCATGTGTATTTTAATAAATACAGCTTTCCTGAAGATCAGAATGCAAACCAGCCACACTTGTCAACCATACAGGCCAGGCAGTGGTGGCACACACCTTTAATCCCAGCAGCCACACTAGTCAGCCATAGAGAACCAGAGGTGGTGGTGCAGGCCTTAATCCCAGGACTAGAGAGGAATATTAGGCAGAATGAGACAGGAATTCATTTTCTTTCAGCCCGAGGATTTCGTAGTGGTAAGAGCTCTCTAGTGACTTGGATGCTTTGCTTTTCTGATGTTTAGGTTGAACCCCAATATCTGACTCTGGGTTTTAATTATTTATGCTACAATTGGCGCCCAATGTTTGGCGCATGGATTCATGAAAAACCCATTTGCCTGTGGCTTTTAGCATTAACACAGGAGCTGCACGTGGGGCTGGAGCCCTACCTGGCTAGGCTTTCTTTTATTTTTTCCACAAGCCTAGCCTCTGAGCAAGTTTGGGATTTTCCTGTGGTAGCCTCTCTGAAACAGTTTCCAGCTTCCACCCATACTCCAGAAGTACCTGGACTCCAAACACCACAGGACTCACCCACCCTAGACTGACTGGTTCTGCCTTCCCGGCCCACTTTAGGTGTGATCTCATGGGAAAAGCATGTAAGGCTCTCTTGGCTGCCGGATTCCATTCCAGTTGCTAGCACACACAGAGGATTGTGGATCACTACCTTTACTGTGAGTTTATCCCCAAATAAATAAGCCCTTGTTATATTCCATTCTGACTATTGTGGAACTCTTTTGTACCTCAACAAATTGGCACCCAACGTGCCCTCGCCGTTGCCATGACCAGCTCAGACCCTTGCCTTTGGCTTTCTCCCACCCCATACAGCTGAACCAACCCTCCTCAGCTGAACTACCTCTCTGGCACAGCTGTGCAAGGTTTGGCTCAGCTGGCCCACCACAACAACTTGACAATTTCCTGTCAGCCCCCACCTGCCTGGCTTGGTCCCGCCTACTAAGCAGCTGAGTTACCTACCTAGCTCTCAGGGGGGCTTCCTGCTGCAACTCTTCCAGGACTTCTCTGGCTCCTGCTAGGCCTTCTCTGATTAGGCCAAGCTCTGACCCTGGGACCTCTAATGTTGCACCTGGAACACAGGCTTGCATTCCCTGTTCAGATCCACAATGCCTGGACCAAGCTCCAGCCAGTAACCTCCTTGCTAGTGACTGCCTGCAAGCTCTGGGTTCTTTGACATTCTGCCCAAGTCAAACCTTCTTCAAATGTAGGTGTGCTGTTCTTAAGAAATTAACTAAATTGTTAGTAATTCTAAGTCTCAGGTAATTCAGGTACTGATGTAGGACCTGCCTTACTGCACACCTGCCAAACAATCCCTGTGTATTTTTGCAGACATCTCTCTCTCTCTCTCTCCCATGGGTTGCACGCTCTCCCTGAGCCTGCTTCTTGGGCTGCTGCCAAACTAGGTAGCTACCTTGAAATCCAGTCAGGCTTCTACTGTTCTATGCAGCAACAAAAGGCCTCACAGTTTCATCAACATTGTCAGTAGGCTTGGTAAAACAATTGGGAATGCTTAAAGGGAGGAATTAGTTAAAAGAGAGAGATTTTTCTCCACATTAAAAAATGGGAAAAAAGTATTACAATGGAGGTATTTGGGTCTCTGTATGCTATATAGTTTTAAAATGGAATGAAATGAGAGGATATCTAACTTAGATGGGATTTATGCAATATCAATTGTAAACATTGGCAGTTTTATCATTTTTGTCTTGTTGGTTAATCTGAGTACTAAGATACAGGCCTTAGAAAAACCTAATAAAACAGATCACAGAGAGATTCAAATCCAGACAGAAGAATTTAATGGAGAAACAATTTCAGCATTGCATTATAAGAATAGAGAGGAACAGCCTAAGGTTTTCAAACAACCAAACTTGATATATCCAGTAACCTTACAGCAATTGCCAAATGGCAGAAGCTCTATTACAGCTAACTGAACCCCTGTGCCAATGTTAGATTTAAGAAAATTCAAGGAAGCAATAGTCTCATATGGCATGCATTCACCTTTTGTGAAGCAAATGATAAACATGGTTAGTTTAGAATAAAATTATCCCTAAATACTGAATAGAATTGGTTAAAGGTGTTTTAAAGTCTGGTCCACAATTATAATGGAGGCTAAGAGGAGGCTAAGATTATTGAAGAATGGAATAAAGCTAGATGTAGGGAAATCTCCCAAGATCAAATTGTTGGAGAAGGAGATTACACTACTATAGAAAGGCAAGCCGTATATAATGACCACACCCTGGATTTATGCCATGCAGCATTTTTGAATGTTTAGGAAAGAATTGGAGAAACAGAAAAGAAAATTGAGTCATGTTATTTTTTTTTGGTGGTGCCATATAGCTCTTTGTGTTGTTGACAGTGTTGTAGACCTTGTTGTCTACCCATCTTTTCCTCCAATTGGTGTATCGGGACTGTGACCAGATAAGCAAATTAAATAGATCTATAACTGCTAAGGAAGGAAAAATAGCCATCAAAAAAAAATCTCCCAACAAAATAAAGCCAGATGGTTTCAGTGCCAAAATATACAAGATTTTCAAGAACTAATATTGATACTCCTCAAATTGTTCTACACAATAGAAACAGAAGGGTCATTGTCAAACTCTTTTTATGAGACTGTAGTTACTCTGATACCCAAACCATATAAAGACATTACTAAGAAAGAGAATTACTGACCAATCTCACTCATGAAGGGGTGTTGAATTTTGTTGAATACTTTTTCAGCATCTAATGAGATAATCATGTGGTTTTTTTTTATTTCGGTGTCTTTATGTAGTGGATTACATTGACAGATTTTTGTATGTTGAACCATCCCTGCATCTCTGGAATGGAGACTACTTAGTCATAGTGAATGATTTTTCTGATGTGTTCTTGTATTTAGTTTGCCAGTATTCTATTGAGTATTTTCACATCAATGTTCATGAGTGAGATTGGCAATAGCCTAGTTAACCTTTTGCATGGAGAACTGGCATTTTCAAAAGTCAGAGATTCAATTATTATTTGTCTAGCTTATGAATTTGGTATCATTATATTTACTGTTGAAGTCAATCTTTGTAAGAAATGAAAAGGGGGGCATAACAACAGATACAGAGAAAATCCAGAGAATCATCAGTAAGAAATCTGTAAAGACTTCCTTTGGGCCCTGTATGACTGTGACTCTGGTGATCACTCCTCCAGGTTCCTGTGGGTTCAAGGCTCAGATGATCACTCCTCAAGGTGGAGTTGGGGCCATGGTTCCAGTTGCTCAGCAGTCCTGGAGGTTATTTGACAGTCCTGGAGATCACTCCACTCTCCCAGAAGTCACTTAAGTGACACAGGCCTTCCTATCTGCTCCCAGAAGTCACTCTGGCCTTGTTTGCCTGCTCCAGGAGGTTGAGTCACAGAATTGATATCTGATATCATGCTCACTTACATTTCTACTCTTGTTCAAGGTATTGTATACCTGTACAACTCATTTAACAATGTAATGCAAACTTCTAGTCCTTGAAAATTATTACCTACTATTTAGGATAATAAGAAAATGCATGTTAGTAGCTAATCACCAATTATAATTGAACTTGTAGTCACATTAGGTATGTTTTCAATGTCAAACAAAGATATATTTTAAATAGACAAGTCATCTTCAAATACTTCAGAGATCTACAGAATATGGCATTTAAGATGTTTTAATAACATAGGTTCTTTCATATGTCAATGAGACATGTCTGCTCCTGGCAGCACCAATTTACTTCAGAGAAGATAATGGGCCTTGCAAAAACTCCACACAGACTTTACTTTCTTTGTGACAAAAGTCAATCAGTGGGCAATAAAAATGCCATTGTCTACCCAGAGCAAATATCAAGGGATCTAGGCAGAGAACTCCCTACCATCCCCTGGAGGTTAGCCCCACATGAGTTTCCATGACTTGCCAGTTCTGTGTCACATGTCCAAGGATTTGCAGTTCAGCTGCTAAGCTTGACCCTGTGACTCTGGGGCTCAGCAAGCTCTCCAACTGAATTGGTTAATATCATATCTACTTTTCAAAATTAATTTTTAAATTCAAATATAGTTATATCATTTCTCTTTCCCCTCCAACCCCTTTGATACCATCTACAGCCCCCTCATGTTCATTTTTCTTTAATTATTATTGCTACATATATATGAATAAATATATAAATACATAAGTACAAAAAATGCCCTTGTCTAGACTGCTGACATCATACTGTGCTAATTGGACAAGCAGGACACAAAAGAAAGTGACTGCTATAAATTGTCAAGACAAGGAGGGACAGCCCTTCAGAATATCCTGCTTCACTTCAGTTGTTGAATATATAGGCCAAAAACAGATGCTCAAACGTTGCAGAGGAACTTAGAGTGTCTGTCCAGGCAGCTAGCTGTTTCAGTCATTTCTCACATTTTTTGAAAGTTGCTTGCTTGAACTTTCTGCTTACACAGTTAATAATATTTCCTTCTTGGGTCTCTGAGGGAGTTGAAGACTAAATAGTTATAGTTTTCCTTATTTACCAGACCCAGAAAGCAAGTCATGATATAAAGTAAATTAAGTACAACACATTGGACTCACCAAGATAGAATACATAGGAAGTATTTTCTCTGAATTTGTCAAAAGCAAATGGACTAGACACTATTGGTGTATTTATTGCCTGCATATATTATATATAGTTATTATACTTCTTGTATATAGTTTTTCTTATATTAGTTATAGTCTTTTTATTTTAGACAAAAATTGGAAATGCTGTGATATTTCATTTGTATTTTAATAAATAAAGCTTCCCTAAAGATTAGAATGCAAAACAGCCACACTAGTCAGCCATACATGCTAGGTAGTGATGACACACACCTTTACACCTTTAATTCCAGTAGCCACACTAGTTAGCCATAGAGGCCAGGCAGTAGGATTGCATGGCTTTAATCCCAGCACTAGAGAGGCAGGATGAGATAGAAACTTGCTCTCTTGCAGTCTGAGGATTTCATAGAGGTAAGAGTTCTCTAGTGGCTTAACTGCTTTGCTTTTCTGATCTTTAGGTTGAACCCTAATGTCTGACTCTAGGTTTTTATTGTCTATGTTACAAATGTACAATAACTATATTTGTAATTTGAAATAGTTCATGTAATCTACAGAACCTTTATTGACTACCACATCCACATACACTTGTACTCCTTGTACTTCCTGAAAGTAATCTGTATTGTCCTACTTTCTTAGTTCTTCTCAATGTGGATTTTATGTCTAAAGTTGGACTTTCAAGTCTGTAAAGAGGAATTGTCAATTTATAGTCATCGAAAAAAAGGCATTGCTGTGATAAAATACCCAAGAATGGCAAGATGAGGAAGAAGTGTTTGTTTGGTTCACAATTCCAGGTTATAGTTTATCATTGCAGGAAAGTCAAGGCATCAAAAACTTGAAGCACTGCTCCTGTTATATTCACTGTCATAAGCAGAAAGAAATGAATGACTGATCAGCTGGATCATTATTATTCAGTCCAGAGCCCAAGAAACTATCCACCCACATGCATGGTGAACCTTCCCACCTCAATAAACCCAGGTAAGAAATCCCTCACAGGCATGCTCATGGACCCACCTCTTCCAGACAATTCTCCATTAGACTCTTCTCTTGGGAGACTCTGAACTATGGCATGTTGACAATTAAAACCCACCCGTCACAGCAGGGGATGAGCAAATAAACAATGAATGAATGAATAATGTAGACAAAGTCTCACTCACTAATGAGGTTTGCTTGCTAACTTCCTGCCTCCTTATCGCATACTCTCAATGGTCTTTGGAATTCTAAGTATGGCAGAGCATTCAGACTAATGAGGGCCAACTTGGAAGGCAGCACCAGTATATGAAATGGCCAGTGGTCAATGACAGATGAACGCCTACCATGTGCCACGCAGCATTTCCTACCTGATATTAATGAGGAACTAGATATTGGTATCAATGTTTCAATTTTCTTTTGTTCTCATAGTTTTTTCAACAAAATAGAAATCAGTTTCACTTAAAAGCATCGTGAGACTGCTACTTCTGCGTTCACCAAATCCTAGAACTGTCTTCAGTACTGATGTGAACATTGTGAAACTAAACAGTCTGAAGAATTGCAGGTGATGCTCATCACAGGAACACATCCCAATCCAGATAGATCTGGACAAAGGCCTTTTCTCTTTACTGTCCGGTGTCGCAAACTAGATACACAGTGATCAAATTCTGGGATCTGATGTCCTCCTTCTAGTAAAAGAAGAGTAATTTGGCCCCCATTATGGCTGCATTGCAGAAAATATGGGTTCTCTCAAATTCTTCCTTGACTTGCAAAATCAGAAGCCTAACCATTAAATTCAGTTCATTCATCCAGCAAATATGAAATTAGTACTTACTAGATATAAAATGAAGCCTGGATTCTGTCCTCCAAAGAATAGTTAGCGTACTTTAAAAAATCTGCTTAGGTGAGTCATGGCCCATATAACAGAAACCAAAAAAGAAGGCCAAAAGACAGCCCAAGAGCAGTGAAGCAGGTAGAGATCCCCAGGCAGCACTCCCAACCACCAGGCCTGACTTCATAGCGCTATACCTTGGGCAACTTCTTTAACCCTTCAGGGACCCTAATATGTGAGAAGTGGAGATTACAAAGCAGTCCCAGAACTGTTGACAAACTTCAGCAAGTGGAAACAAGAAAAGTCCATCTCATGCCTGGCGCAAAACAGCACAGATGCGCTGCTTGGAGATATCATCCTGTTTATCACAGAAGTGCCCAGCCACTCTGGCTGGGAATGCTGGCTTGCCACTGTTTATTTCTGACCACTTGATTTTGCCCGAACAAATATTGAGAAACACATTAAGCAGTGGAGAAAGGAGTAAAATTAGTTCTGAATGGCCCCAAACCCTAGATTCATGCTAAGATTTAGACTCATTATTTCTTTTCCTCTGTCATCAGTACTAGTCTATCAGTCAAAGGGAGAAACATTCAAATAGCTGGAGTATCTCAGGGCACACGTGGCCTTTGTCTGCTTTAAAAGTTCTTCCAAAATTCTTTTTGAAAATGGATGAGACTATAATTCATCTTTAATGTGCAGAACAATTGTAAGAAATGCAAAAGTCTCTTAGGTGACATAACAATTGAAAATCCTCCATAAAAAGGACCCACTTAAATGTCTGACTTGTAAAAGTAAATGTCATTTTAAAATTTGTCATTTGTCACACTCCATGAGGTGTCTCCTGCATGCCATGCCGCTCTGTCCCTCTGCTCCATCGTTATAGTAAGGAGAAAATGTGGGGTGCCTTGTGCTTTGGTTTGTTACTGCTTGATGGGGCCAATCTGCCAACTTTTCGACTCACTCCCCTCTTCCCCAAGGTTCTCAGGAGGCAGCTGGCCATCTCTTGACCAGGTAGAGGCAAAGTATGCACCACAGCCCCTCCCGAGCCTCTTATTCGACTAGGTTTAGGTATATAAGTACCAGAGGAAAAGAATGGGGTTTTAGCCAATAAACAAAGATCAACAGGCTGAAAAGCCAAGGAGGTGGGTATGATTTAAGCTTCAGTATTCCTGGGATCCCTATGGGAACATACTGCATACTGCCACTTCAGCAGGCTTTAGCCAAGAACTACAAGAATACCCACCTCATATGACCAGTACATCTCCGAGAGCTGGCCCTGCCTTTGGTAACACAGGACAGCTTCTTGCTCAGCCAGCATCCCAGACCTCCCGGAATTCCAGCAACCACCCTGGACATGTTGCTGGCACCTTGCTCCAGCTTGGTGCTCTGTGATTCACACCATGCACTGAGTGGTGCTCACTTACAAGCTGCCAGACATCTTACAGTATTTGAATGAAACTCTTCGTAAAACAAACGTGTAAATCCATTACTAGCAGTCACCAAATACTGGCACACTGACAAACAGCCAAGCAGCCGGCATCCGGGAACAGTGCTGTATGGCAGGTGACCTGTGAAAGAGCTGTTTACTTAAATGAGGTGTGTACCCACCAAAGCAAAAGACACAGAGCAGTGCAGGATCAATGAAGCTGCTAATTAAAGCAGAGTATCAATCCCAGTGTTTAAAATGCTCTAGAAAAGCCAACGTTTGTCAACTCACTCAACCTTTCTGAATCGATTATTTTAAAAATCTGAAGCCATGCTGTAGATATTGGCTGACTGAGCCCCTTGTTCACTGCTGGGAGAGCAGAACAATGCCCCTAAATCCTTCCAGCATTCTATTTTGCCTGCCCTGGTAATCAGAATGAGTGGGTCCCTCAAGTCACACACATTTTGAAAAAACTGAAATCTCTCGCCAAAACCAGAGGAAGATTGCAAAACTATCTCCTAAACAGATAAGGATGGTTAGCTTTCCTAATAATAAAGATATTGGGCAATTTGGCTAAATTCTTCCAACTTGTCGGGAGATTTTCTTTGTTCCCAAATACTTTCAATCATCATTTTAAATAGACGCTGAATTCTGTATCTACAAATCTCCTCTCTACATGACACCAAATTGATGCCATTAATTATTTTCTAAATATTTCTGTTTATCCTTTTATCTACAGTTTTAGTTTTTATGACTTTACTGAAGAAGAAAAATGAAAAACGTTTTTTCCCTGGTTGTTTTCAAAACAAACTTTTGGTATTGGAGGAAAGCTCTGTCAGGAAAATGTTTTCCCCACAAGCACAATGCCCAGAACCCTCTCACTTCCCCAGAAGAAGCCAACCCTAGGGCTTTGCACTTGTAACACTTGTAATCTTAGTTTGGGAGAACTGGACAGCTAGCATAACATAGCTGGCAAATTCCAGACCAGGAAGAAATTCTGTCAGAAAAAATGGCAGAGAGAACCTGAGGATTAACACCTATGTTGACCTCTGACCTCCACATGCACACATGCATGGATACTCTCTCACTCTCACACATGTGTTCCCACAAGCATATGCACACACACAAACACAAAATAAATTTTTGTATTACTAGATTATAAGCAAAAATATACTATACACATTTTCTTAAAATGTATATGAAATAAATTTATGTACAAATTCTGTGTATATGTAGTAAAATATCTGTATAGTATGGATAGACTTGTGTTTTCTGTCACCTCTGGGACAATATCAGGGAGCAAAGAAAAATAGGAGGTATTTCCTGCTCCTTAATCTTCACTGCAGATTTAGGTAGTTAAGAATTTGAGGCACATAAACCAGCACTCTCCACATGGTCCTGCAGATGAAAGTGTACTTACTGCTCAGGCACAGGCCTTCCTCTGTGGAGAAAGAGCGCTTTATACCATATTGATGACTAATATTTCAAGAACATTTTGTAGACTCATTTTCCTAGCATTCTGTTGTTTCAGCTGTACTGTTCATGCCACAATATTTTTATAGGCTTTGAGGCTGAAAAATGCTCCCATCCAGGCAGGATATATGAACCTCTTAGTTTTCTGATGCAAAAGTAGCAATCAGATTATCCTCTTGAAAAGAAAGTCATGTTCCTCGTGGTGGCAGGTGAATGGGACAATGGAGATTTGAATGAGGATATGAAATATAGACAACACTTCCATAGTTCCTTATGCTACAACATATGTGCAGCAGCTGCCTTTCTGCTCTGCTGAGATCCAATCAGCATTTTCTACCTCAGCTTCAGGAAGGAAAGGCATCTAGGAAAACCACAGGTAAGACACTGGCGGCTGTGCCCTTTTAGGTAGCATGGTGCTCTCCTGAGGGTATCAGTGAATATGCAGTGAATAAGAACAGCTGGGGGTCTAGTGACATGGGCTTGAATCTCAGTTTGCTCTTAGTATCTATATAGCCTAAAGCAGCATCAAGTATCCATAGTCAGCTTTTATAACTCTCTAATTTATAGATTGGAGATAAAGACAATATAAAGGTTGTCACTCCCTACCCATGTGATAAAAGGTCAGAACATGTTGTGATGGGTGGTAAAGATTGTCATACCCTACCCATGTGATAAAAGGCTAGAACATGTTGTGTTAAGTGGATAAAGGTTGTAGTACACAGGTATCTGCATCTTGACCTATGGAATCTTTTACAGCAAGAGAGAAGTTATCATATGTTATAAACAAAAAAAAAAGATCTTGGGCTGAGATTATAGTGAGTTGTCTAGTTTTGCCCAAAATGAAATCACAAGGAGAAGGCAAAGGGCAATGGGTGTGCCACAGAAGAAAAGAATGTCTCCTGGGAGAGCAGAGGGAAGCAGAGAGAAGCAAGCAGACAGTGGAAATGCTGAGGTGCTAGTCAGCAAAGAGATGGAAGGAAGGACTATGAACCCAAGAACGTACGTACCGTTTGCGGTTCTAGAAGCTAGGAAAGGCAAGGAAGTGGATTTTCCAAAGTGTCCCAAGGGAGCCTAGTCTTGTTGGACATGAACGGATTTTAGATATCTGACCTCCATAACTGAAAAGAATGAATCTGTGTCATTTTCAGTCACTATGCCTTAACAGCAGCAACGGGAAACTAGCCCAATGCTTTCTTCCCTTCACTCATGAAACTTGGAAGTTAAGTCGTTCAGCCCTGCCTTGGGATGGGGGAGGAAAACTCCAGGTACCATTCTCTTTTCCTCTGGATCACAGGAAGGGGCCTGTTAAGTAAGAGGACGACATGCCAATGGCTTACCCCTCCACGTCAGTGTCTTTGTGTTTGAGATTGCTAGTGATCTACTAATCCCTAAATAGATCCAGAAAAAAAGTCATATCTGATAGAGAAAAAGGTATTTTGTTGGTAATTTTTATTTAGATGATGTTAAAACAATCACCTCAAATTTTGCATGCAATCAAAGGGAAAGTAGACTGTAATAAGCTCGTGAAGTATGAAACCCCAAAGGTAATTTTCAATACAAACAGCCCACAGTATGAGGAAGTGGATTCCAAACACAACCCATAAAACAAGGATGTGTTTAAATTGCTGTTCAGAGGTAATTGCCATTCCCACAGACATCCCCTCAAGCATCCTGGCAACTAATCACACTCTGAAGCAAAAGGAAGGAATGCCTCTATGAAAACTTTTTCTCTCATGACGTCTTACTGAAGTAAGATCATGACACCAATGAAAGTCTGTCCGAAGAAAGAAAGCAGTTTGAATTTTGTCAAAGGAACTGAGGGAAAAGGTGTACTTCTAGAATGCTGCGATGCTTTAGAGATGGGCTGAGCCCAACCGTCTGCTCATCTCTGCCTTTAGAAGTCTCCTTTCTCCTGCACAGTGAGAAAACAGCGGGTTTTTTGCACTGTTTTTGTATCTAGAGGTACACTTATCTCTCTTCTCTCTGCTCTGGACTTACTTGAAAGAAAGATATAACTCAATTCAACATTCCAGAGAATTTTAAGCATGTGTATATTTTCCTAAAATTTAATATATATAAGAAATGAAAATTAACTCTGTCTCTCATGCACACACACACATACATACACAAATCTGTTTTATTCTTAATTTGATGTATCCAGCAAATATTGAGTGACTACTATGTACAAGAAAACACAGCATCTGATTAAATTTAAGGATGAAGCTCATTGATGAATGAATTAGCTTAAAGAAGCCTTTTCTAAAAGAGAGAAGCAAGTGTGCCATAAGAATGTTCAGCTTAGAGTTTAATTTTCCATAGGTTCATAATTTAGCATGTGTAGTATGTGCATCTACTGCTTAACCTTGCACCAGCTTCCATTTCCCCTCTCCTAAAAGCCATGGCAACAGTTTTGCAGATTTGTTTTCTCAAGTTCTTTCTAGGTGGGAAGTAGCTAGTTCCATTGTGCTTTGCTTTGTGTTTGTTCTTTACTAATGCTTCTTTAAAATAAGTAAGTAAATAACTGCATTCTGATTAACCCACACATAATATCACACAGCTACTTCATGAAGTCACTCAAATTCTCCCCAAGTCCCAAATTATACATCTCAGTGAACATCTATATAGTTAGAATGGCTATTCTGAATTTTTCTCTGGGTTTTGAATCTTATATTTCTCTGTCATGGTACCATGAAGCAAATTTGAGGGCAAGGTTATACTTTTGAAGATGATTTTAAAAGTCTCTTGAGATCATGTTTGTTGCAATGGTCATGCTATAAAAGTGTTTGGAACTCTGCTGAAGTGTTGCCGAGAAGCTTGGTGCTAGTGACAGTTCAACCCTCTGTGGCTGCTCATTC
>LOEQ01003385.1:75129-88335 GCA_001685075.1 Bramus lutescens
TAGATAGATAGATAGATAGATAGATAGATAGATGATAGACAGATGACAGATAGACGACAGACAGACAGACAGACAGACAGACAGACAGATAATAAGTTGACTTTCTTGAGAAAAATCATAGCAAGATTTTTAAACTTACTTTTAGCATATTGTTTAAATTGATTTCTTGCCATGAGAAATATTCCTCCCTAATCTAAGATGATAAGCATTACCTAAACCTGAGTTTATTTTGAGGTCACATTAGCACCATATGCTGTCATTACGACTCGAGCTAACTTAATAGGCTAGGTCAGATTTTTCCCACAAAACTCTAAAGCTACTTGTTTAAATTTGTCAAGCAGATAGCCATCCTAATAAAGTATGTATGTGTCTTTTAATCAAAATGTTCTTGAAAAAAATTGTTAAAATAAACTCAAAGTTTTATCTAAACTGGCTCTTCATAGAGAAAAAAGTTGAACTTTTTCATTAAAGTGGTGAACTTGAAAACTATTTCATACAGACATCCAAACTTTTCTGATGAAACAAGTTTCCAAAGAACAAAATTTCCAAGGCTTACACTGAATCAGACACAGAAACTGAAGTTCATTTTGTTTTCAAGGTAATTTGTCTATCTCTATTTAGAGAAGCAAAAAAGAGAAATAACTTCTTACCCACACTAAGTACCTTTAAAGTCATGAAACACAAGGCCCCTTTGGAGCATCTCTCCTCTTTCTCACTCTCTTACTGCCAGTAAAGGCTTTTAAAAAATGGAAAGGAATATCTTTATGTTCTTCCTAAGTGTTCCCCACTGCCTCCTTCTTTTCGATGGGTAGGTTGGTGCAACCGTCAGCAGTCCAATTCTCAATCAGCACATTTTAAACTATACTGCAAAGAAGAAAAGAAAAGAGTGGGTGTGTTGGAATCTGGAGAGCTAACCACACTGGCTTCAAATTTGCTAATTAAAACACAGCTCCCTTGAGCCATTGTTCCAAGACTTCCATGCCTGTAAGTGTGCCTAAGGAGTTTGGAGCCAGAAAAAATAGTGAGGCAAGAAATACCAAATGCTCAGATGAGAGTAGTGGACCTGAGAATGTTTTCACAATGATGACAGCCTCTTTCTGATGGGTAGAGTGTTGTCTTTAGAAAGTCTTGAACTGAAAGGATAGTCCTGTCATCAGACAAGCAGTTTAGAATTCAGTAAACACTGTTTCTTCATTTACAAAACACAGAACTTTCTGTTGCTACATAGGTTAGTTAAGACAAGCTGGGTGTAATCAAAGAAACTGGCCTATAGCAGGTGTGTTAATCAGCTCTTACTGTGGGAAATGGAGAGAGAAGAAAGGGAGCCCCAGAGAGGGTAAGGGTTACTCTGTACTCACAGTTTTATAAGCTTTGGTTCCAGGTAGATTTTAACCTTATGCCAGTAATGATCTGTCTTGATCACCATAGCTTTAAAACGCAGTCCTCTAGCTCCTTCAACCTTGATCTTTCATAATTTTTTTTCTTCTAGACCCTCTTCTCTTCTACAAAACTTACAGAATTGACTGTTTCCTCCAAAAGGAAAAGGTACCCATTGTAATGTTAATGGGAACTGGGCTATCTGTAGTCAGACATGGGGAGAAGTGATATACCTATAGTACTGACAAAGTCTCTGTGAACAAGGAACAAATATCCTCTATTTGGGTTTTATTTTTAGTTAACTACTATATGCCTCATTTTAGTATATTAAAAAAAAAACTTTTACACCAGGTGGTGGTTGCACATACCTTTAATCACAGCACTCCACTTAGGAGGCAAAGGCAGGCATATCTCTGAAGTGCAAACTCTAATTGGTCTTATTTACAAAAACCTGGAGTCAGATATTAGGAGGTGGAAGTTGAAAGATCAGAGAAGCTGAGCAGCCAGACACTAGTTGTTACCTCAACAAAATCCTCAGACCTAATGGGGGATCCTGTCTCAACAGGTCCTCAGACTGAATGCTTTCTCTATGAAACCTCAGACCAAATGCCTTGAACTCCTGTCTCCTCGCAACTTATATTCTTCTCTCTGCCCAGCCATATCCCTTCCTGTCTCCACCTCCCTAGGGTTGGGATTAAATACACGTGATTACCAAGTACTGGGATCAAAGGTGTGAGCCACCACCACTTGGCTCTGTTTCTCTTTTAGACTTCTTCAATCTCGTGTACCCCAGGTGGCCTTGAACTCACCGAGGTTCATCTGTTTCTGTCTTCTGAGTGCTGAGATATCACCACAGATCTCTGAAAGTTTGAAGCCAGCCTGGTCTATAGAGGGAGTTCCAGGACAGCCAGGACTACATGGAGAAACACTGTCTTAAAAAAAAAATTTTTTTTTGCTATCCTTTTTAGAATTAAGGTCTTGAACATAAGTTTCAAAATGCATTTCTACTTACTTTGTGGATTTTCATATGCTTATTTCTGGCTCTAAAATTTTATTTTCAAAGGATTTTATGATAATATATAAATATAAGTAATTTTAAATATTAACTTCATGTTCTATGACTTTATTAAATCATTTATAGACGCTGCTAGACTCTTATGTAGTTTTTGAAATGTATTACTATAAAGTGCAAATTCATGAGTTAGCTTTTAATATTTTGATCTTTAAATGCCATGATGATTAGATTTTCTGATGAATTTACATAAAATATGGTCATTTGGGAAGAAGAAACCTTAAGTGAGAAATTTCCCACATTCAGTTGGCCTGTAGGTAAGCCTATAGGGTAGTTTTTGAATTAATGGTTAATGTATGAGGGCCTAGCCATGTAGATAGTACCTGAGAATGGGCCCTGGAGGATATAAGAGAGCAGGTTGAGCAAGCCCAGTAATCAGTGTCCTCCATGGCTCCTGCCTCAGTTCCTGCTCTGGGAACTGGATCTCCTGACCTGACTTCCCTATATAATGAGCTGCAATTTGGTAATGTAAGCAAAATAAACCCTTTTCTCCCCCAGGCTGCTTCTGGTCATGATACTCTATGACAGTATTAGGGAGCTATCTAAGATAAGCTCCACATTCGTTTGCTTGTTTAAACTACTACAGTAGCTGGACCTCTAACCTGGGATATGGGAAAGGAAGCAGCCATGAAAATGAACATATATGCATTGTTCTTCATTATAGAGTAAATTTGTACAGATTTTCTGTTAAGTTTAATATTAAGTAGGTATGGTTTGTTATGTGTTGTGTTGTGTGGCAAGATTATTTTTAAACACATTGATTCTTCAACTCTTTGTATATATCCTCTGTTACAGATATGTTAATAATGAAGCCTCTCAATTTTTACTTATAAATCCTGTTTGCGCATGGCTGTGTGTGTGTGTGTGTGTGTGTGTGTGTGTCTGGTGTGGAAGGTCCTTCTGTATGTGTGTTGCCTTGGCCTATGGCAGGGAAGAATAGAGTAAGGTGGGAATTCCAAGCAGATAGAGGAGGAAAGAGGGTGGAGTCATGTAGCTGCTGAGGAGACACATGACCTGGAACCTTACCAGTAAACCACGATCCTCATGGCAAAAAACAAAATAATAGGAATGGTTAATTTAAGATGTAAGGGCTAACTAGAAATATGCTTAAGCTATTGCCTAAAGAGTATTATAATTAATCTAGTTTTGTGTTATTATTTTGGGTCTGGGCAGCCGGGAAATGAACGAGCAGTCTCCACCTATATGTGCCTGTGTGTGTGCCTATTTGTTTGTGTGTGTGGTTATGTGTGTGTGCCTATGTGTGCATGGCTATGTGTGTGTACCTCTGTGTGTGTCTGTGGTGTGTTTGTGCATGTGTGTGTACCTGTGTGTGTATCTGTGTGTCTGTGCCTGTGTGTGCATGTGTGTTTGCCTGTGTCTGTGTGTGCCTTGTGTGCATGTGCATGCATCTGTGTGTATATCTGTGCCTGTGCTCGTGCCTATGTGAGTGCCTGTGTGTGTGCTTGTGTGTGTGGCCTTTATGCATACCTGTGTGTGTACCTGTGTGTGTGCTTCTGAGCATGTGCCTATGTGTGTTCCTGTGCATGTGTGCCTATGTGCTTGTGTGTGTACCTGTGCATGTGTGCCTGTGTGTGTGTCTGTGTGAATGCCTGTGTGTGTGCACCTGTGCATGTGTGCCTATGTGTGTGCCTGTATATGTGTGCCTGTATGCGTGTGCCTGTGCATGTGTGACTATGTGCATGTGCTTGTGTGTGTGTGCCTGTGCACGTGTGCCTGTGTGTGTGCCTGTGTGCATGTGCCTGCGTGTGAGTGCCTGTGTGTGTGCCTGTGTGTGTGTCTGTGTGAGTGCCTGTGTGTGTGTGCTTGTGCACATCAGAGATTGACATTGAATGTCTTCCTCTGTCACCATCTGCCTTATTCTTTTGAGAAGAGTCTGTTGCTGGCCCAGAAGCTTACCATTTTAACTGGAGAGTCTGACAAGCAAGCCCCAGATGCCCTCCTCTCTCTGCCTCCCTGACTGTTGTGACAGGAACACACCACTGTGTCTGGCTTTTTTATGTGACTTCTTGGAATCCAAATGCAGGTTCTTGTGCTTGTACAGCAAGACCTTTGCCCACTGGCACTCTTACTTCCAAGACTTTCTTCAGTGTTTACTGAATTGGAGAAGGTGGATGTCATTTTTCTCTCTGACATTTTCCTTGTCTACTGACTACCATTTCCCTGGCGAGATGTCCATCAGCATTCTTATCATTGATCCGTGCTACACACATGATGCATCATTTCTCTCCCTTCCCTTTCTTCCCTTTCTCCTCTCTTCACTGTTTCTCTCACCCATCCCTTCCCACCACCCTCCTCCCAATGTCTTTTATTTCTCATCATAGTTAGAAGTTGTTCTTTGCTTAGAGTAAGAAATTCTACATCAGTATTTTCCAATAGTTTCTTCTCTGCCTGTCTCTTCCTGCCTCCTTCAAGTGCTCCTGTATCTTTAGCTGCATTTTCAACAGATCTTGAGGCCCTGTTCTTTTCTTATTCATCCTGTTTCTATCTATTCCTTGGTTTCAGTAATTTTATTCGGTTTGCTTGTTCACTAATTCTTTACTGATCAGTAGAACAGTAGAACCACCCAAAGAAGCCTTTTTCCTCCCCAGGTATCTTCATTTTCTCAGTACTTTTGATTCCCGGTGTTTTCTGTTCCATATTGAGCTTTCCTGTTGTAAATTCTTTTTGATCATCGTTTCGCTTAAATCCTTATAAAATTTTATCTACTAAGTCTTGGCCATTTTAGAGTTTGTTTTGATTGACTTTTTCTTTTTTGGGAGTTACAATGTAGTACCCCATCACTTATATTTATACATTTGTATTTTACACATACAAATCTCTATATAGTGTATATTGTTCTAATTTTGTTTCTGTTGCTATGATAAAACACCCTGAGCCAAAAACAGCCTGTGGAGTTAAGGATTTATCTCATTTTATAATCCCCAGGTCACACTCCATCATTGAGGGAAGTCAGAGCAGGAACCCAAGGCAATAACCTGGAGACAGAAAACATGGAGGAACTCTGTTTTTTCACTTGCTTACTAAATCATGCTCAGCTAGCTTTCTTTTACAGCTCAGGCCCAGGGGCCTGGGGATTGTTCTGCTGATAGTAGGCTGGACCTTCCAATCATTAATCAAGACAATTTCTTACAGACATAGCAGTTGGATAATTTCCTGGAAGGTTATTTTAACCTAATCATAATCGGTTTTAGGCTTCATTGGTGTAAAGCCTAAGAAACACTCTATTTGAATGTGTTCTCTAATTGAGAGTTTGGCCCTTATTCTAATATGTGGCTCTTACTCCTAACGTCACAGACTCTGGGGGCCTCAGCTGCCCAGCCAGAGGCTCAGTTTAACTTGCCAAGTTAGAATCCCAGCACTGTATTACTTAAAGGAGTTTTGCTTCACATTCTACCTCTAGCTATTCTTTGCTGGACTTCCAGAATATTAATCTTACACAGAAATGTCCCAATCCATG
The DNA here is from genome assembly GCA_001685075.1 of Bramus lutescens. Classification (NCBI taxonomy): domain Eukaryota; kingdom Metazoa; phylum Chordata; class Mammalia; order Rodentia; family Cricetidae; genus Bramus; species Bramus lutescens. The sequence goes on from LOEQ01003385.1 coordinate 81,057, forward strand.
CCCAGGGAATCTAGCCCAATGGGAGTGGAAGGAATCTTACAAATTTAATTTGGGGTGTCAGCTACTTTTGGTGGCTAAATAACCTTAGGCTGATTATTCCAGCCATGTTTACAGATCAAAGCTTTGCTCAAGACACCAGTGAAATGTCACCAGTGAAAAAGCTGGAGAAAGCTTGAAGCTTGTCTCATGTCGTTATTTTCCTCTAAGGAAGATATATCCATTCTTTCTACATCCTAAATACATAGATTTATATCCTGATATATTTTGTCTTGTTTTATGATTATATTGCATCAGAAAAATGTAACTTTAGTATCAGTTAATCCAATATTTAGCTCATCACCCTATGCTTTTGTACCAAACTTAGAACTATGTCCTCATTTTGTAAAATTATGGGTTGTCTTTTGGGGGTTACCTTCCCCAGGAGCAAAAATGCTAGCATTCTCTTGCTTCAAGAGTTGAAGAGTGACTTGTGTTTCAATCTCATTTATTTTGAAAACATAAGTAGATTTACTTTGGGAACATGGTATGAACTTTTGGTCTTGGTCTTTACCATCCAGTGTAAATGAAAATCAAAAAATAAATCAATTGGTATACCTTAAAGGTATTTGAATTAATATACTCCAACATCATGCTATAACAGAAATAATAATCCAGATTCTCTACATTTAAAACGAAAAATTGGCAGCTATTTAATAAAGGATGCTACAGAATTACACCTAGAACATTGGGAATGTGTATACCTGGAATAACTCTTGTAAAGTTAAATGGGAATTTTCCAGATTCAAAATAAATGTATTTTATCCTAGCTCTTTAGAAGTTTGTTGAGATGTACAGACTTTGGGTCAGGTTAATTTTGATGTGTAATTTTTATTTGTAAGCTTTTATAATGAAGTTTTATAAAATTAAAAACCTTAGTTTAGTGCACACACACACACAGACACATACACATATGCACCTACTATTTGCCTTTGACAAAAGATTAAATGTTACAGTCTTGCAATAGCCTTGAATCTCCATTCCCTCCCTTTCTTTCCCCTCCTTTCCATATAGACATAGAAGTCCCCATATTAAAATACACTTTTGTACCTATAATGCCTCTTATTTAAAGGTTTTCACCTTCCTTCTGTCTACAACACTTGAAGGTTGCTTTGATAAATACCATGTGTGGAAAACACAACTCTTCCTTGCATTAAGCATTTTTGGGAAAATATTTTTAAAGTTCATGTGGTCGTTTCTGATGATGTAAAAGAACCCTAGTGACAATAAGAGAAGAGCACATCTGTTATCTTCTCTGTTAATATACGTGTCTGATTGCTTCAAGTCCCGCAAGGCATATTCCCACATAAAACATGGCAAGGAGACAAGTGGTAATGACTGCAGAGCCGTGTCTGGGTTGGTGAACATCACACACAATGACCATTGGTCCACTTACGAGATGATGTGTAACAATACCACAGATGAGCAATGACAATCACACAGGACTGTTAACAGCACAGAGAAGCATTAGAGCACTGAAGCCTTGCTGGCGACAAAGCATTTACTAAGTCTGCACTTGGGATCCCAAGGCCTCGGGGTATGGCTCATAGTGCTTTTTCTCTTTCCCTCTCTGCAGGATGAGAAGTCAATTTCAGAGCCAAATTTGACCCAGAGGCCTGCAATGAGGACTTCTGGGTGTGTGGTTTTTTAAGATGAATGTGTTTTGAGGTGGATTTTAAGAATATAGGTGAAGGAACCATTTCCATAAACAAACAGCCCTCCCCTATGATGGTAGTAAGGAGTCATGGAAGGACTGAGCATGCAGAAACCACACAAACAGTCTTGATAATCAATGGCAAAAATGTTCTGTGACCTTTAACATTTTCTGTCAAAATCATAAGCCTCTTACTGCCAATTATAAATACAGAGAAAAAGAAGACAGTGGAAAACAAAGATTTATTTTATGCTCTATAATTTAGAACATTAAAAGCACTTATAGATGTGTAAAACATCCTATCAGGAGTAATTCAAGCAGCATTTGCCTATCTTGTTGTGTAACAGGGAATGGAGCAAATGTCTTTTTTTTGTGTCTTACTGAATCATTACACTCTCTGAGTCAGTTTCTAACATTTTATTCTTGTTTTAAATGTGTATATTGTCTCTAAAATCTCCTTTTACATGGAGAGGTCTTTTGGTTTTGCTGTTTTGAGTGTTTTGTTTTTAAACCCACAGTCAGTTTTTGAGGAGCACAGACATTTGCTGTCAGAGTTACCACCTACATCACATAGTCTGTCTTAATTTTTCTTTCAGTCAACTCCCTGACAGCTTCAATTATCAGTTTTATAAACATCATGTGAGTTTATCACCATGAGACAAATTACAACAAAACTGTGTGTTTTGCTCTCTGCTAATGAACTAAAAGAATGCTTAAGTTGTAGTACCGAATCAATGACAAGCTGAGTAAAATGATGCAGTTGGTCACTGATCACAAGGGCATCTGTTTTACAGAATGATGTATAGGCTGAACAAGCAGTAAAGTGTACCTTAATTAATTGTGGTTAATATGCCATAGCAACTGAAATTTGAACTCTATTGTCTTGGGGCTGGCATTTAACTAGACCAACATCCCTGAAATCCCTTCATGTCAAAACTACACAAAGGTAGGAACACGTTTATTTACACAAGGTCATGCCTTTGACTTAGCTTTACCTAAATTTAGCCATCAGATATGTTCTTTCTGCTTCATAGGGTTCTATGAGTCTTTTAATCCAAAGTGTTGGTAAATTCTTTGGTATCAAGAACATACAAACTTAAGACAAAACTTAAGTATATGGGAGATAACACTGCTCTAAGTTTTATAAAGCCTGACTTCCGTCTTAAACTCTGCCTTTAAAAGAGGCAAATCCAATATCAGTTATTTTAGGATTATCGTTAACATATACTTGTAAGAGGCTTATGTCTCACTTCAAGTGGTTATGTAATGCTGTGGCCTGTGTAAATTGATAGGTGTAAGAATGGTACTGGTCCCCAGATACCCACCTCTCTCCAATAGAACCCTATGATGAGCTACTTCACAATATCTGTACTGTGTCCATCAAAGAAACCATGTCTTTCTTTCCTCATCTTGGGTGGATCTTCAGACATCCTGGTTCTTCTGACAATTCTAGTGGCTTTCTGTGGCCATGGGAAACATTTTGTGTACCTGCATTTCTATTTAAGAGATCCTCTGTGTTGTAGTTGTCACAGAAAGAGTCTTTTTTAGTCATGAAATAAGAAAAGCAGTATTTTTTCAGAGCTCTTAATAAAAAGGAAAAATAGACTTCTTGGCTCTCTCACCCAGTCTGAGTGTTCTACTTGTGGCCCCTTGTGTTAAGGCACAATCTGGAAGCTCCTTCTCAGGATCACCCATCATTCTGCCATCTCTATCCTTGACTCTGCTTCTCTAACCTCATGACAGGGACTCTCATTCTGACCTTATCATCTTTCCAAGTCACCTTACATGCACCTTGATCTCACTAAAACTCCAAAACCAAAAATTTCCTCCCCTCCTGTGTCCTCCAAGAAAGAGCATTCCACAATAACTGCTTTCCGAGGAGCCAGTGCTGCAACATCTTACCATGAAGAAAAAGAAGTCCCATGAGACAAAAAGAAATGAAGACTAACACTACGTTAATGCCATTCTGAATTTTTACAACTCAACAAAAGAAAAACCAGATAATGAAATGATTATGAATTTAATCCATAATCATAATCCCTTATCATCCACATAGCCTTGAAAATAGTAATGTCTTTGAGCTTGAGTTCTACCATCTGTAAAACTGATATAATAGCAGTATAGGGCTCTTGTGGCTTTCATGACAACTAAATGAGCTTTTCTGCATAAAGAAGTATTTAGCATGGTACCAGGCAAATAGTAACTGCTCAATAAATGTTACTTTTCTTATCAAATAATAGTGAAATGCAGAAACTTTATATTCTCTGGTAAGATATTCCCCAAATAGCAGTTGTTGTACAAGGCTTTCAAAAGACACTTATCTGATACAATTTTGTGCTAAGGAACAAAATGCTGCTTAGAATCTTCTTTCTGGACATTGAAGAGGACTTGCTTTTACTTAGGGAAGACTCAAAGTTGTTTTACACTGCCTGCATTTTGTAGCCGCAGAGGTACTGAAGTGTGGGTTGTAAGAACAGATGTGTTTCCTTCTTGTCATCATTGATAGAGACAGATAGTTGGAAGACTGGCCACTGGTTTCAGCATGCTAAATCCATGTAAACTCCCTGGTAAACCCATGTAAACTGACAAACGCTAAGAGTCACAAGTCAGACTTTTTCTTTCTAGCCTTTGATGACACATACCTCTGGTACTTGGCAAATCATCATACTTGTTTTCATATTTCCACTATGTTTATGGAACTGTTTTCCAAAATATGTATGTGTATTTGCACACATGTGTATGTATGTGTTGTGTACATGTTCCTCAGCATGAGGAAAAAGAAAAATGATTTTGAAGTTACTAAATAATACATTGTCAAGAGTTATTAAGATATTCAGAAACTTGCTAGGTTTTCATGACATTTGCAACAAATCTAGACAGGGATCCAAACAAAGTCAAGTAAATAAGTGATCAGTCCCTCCTTGGTTATGATACTCTATGCTTTGAACTGAATTCTTATATCTCCCAACATTTATGTGATAAAATTTTAGCTTTTAGTAAGATTAAGGCACAAAGGTAAATCCCTGATGAACAGAATTAGTGCCTTTTGTAAGGAAGAATCTTTAAGAGGAAGACTTTACTGAGAGGTCCTCTAGGTCATTGGGAGTGTGACCCAGAAGGAAATTATGAATCCTTAGCCTCTAAGTCTGCTTTTAACTTGTTCCAACATATGTTCCCACCATTACCATCAGCTATCTGCCACTGTGACCAAACCAATGAGTTACCCAATCTTGGATGACATCCACAATGTGTGTTAAATAAGCCTTTTCTATGAATAAGTTAATGAACTCACATATTGTCATCACAGTAATGGAAACCTGATGAATAAAATACTAATACCCACCTGCCGATCACAAAACAGAATGCTGACAGACACTTGAACTGCCGACATTGTGATAGTGAACCTCTCAGCCTCCACCATTGCAGGAAACACGTTGTTTTCCATGCTTCTCAGTCTACAGTATTCATTTATAGCATCCTGAATTACTAAGACACCCACTTAGAAGGCTGCACTCTTGAGTAAAGCAGTCAGAGACACTGAAGCAGGAGACAAGCAAAGCAACTAAGCAGCAGACTCAATCTGAGCTCCTCCAGAAAGACCCATAAGAACCAAGCTCTCTTTTCTGCTTCTTCCTCTTAACTTTCTATGTCTATTGTCTTAGCTACTTGACCATTCTTCTGACAGGAAATTGGATTTGCTTTGCGAAGCTTCTAGTTCCCTGAGTTCCCAGTCCCAGCACCCTGGGTGAAAACATCTCTCCTTATATTTAGTTCCTCTTTTGTAACATCCTAATCTTGAGCGGGATGGTACAAGAAGAGAAGTTCAGGTGTCATCATTTGTCTCAGCAATGATGTCAGGACATGGCTGACCACGCGTCAGAGAAGCTCTTAGGTATAGGTATCTTCATTCTGCCATGTTAACCCTAAAATTCTACTGTTCATGTCAGTTTGTTCCTCTGAGACAAAGAATCCTAGTTCATGGACCACATTACCTTGACTTGACCTTAGGCCCAACTTAAAACTGTCTGTTTTCTTCCTCAGGATCCCTCAACCTCACTCAGAGGCAACATCACTGGGAGAAGTGAGCTAAGCTTGTATTTCTGTGATCTACCAAACTGAAAACTGGAAATAGGAAGTGAAGTACTACAGCCATAACCCCACCCTGGGTTCAGCATCTGTGGGCCCAACCACCAAAGTTGAAAATTATTCAGGAATTAATTATACTATACTGAACATATACAGGCTTTTGTTTCTCATCATTAATCCTTAAACTATTTATTTTATTTTTTTGATTGTCGTTTTTATTATTATTTTATTACTTTATAAATAATACTAATCAAAATTCCCACTTTCTCCCCTCCTCCCACTTCCCTCTGGCTACTCCCACACCCTCCCCCTCATCCCCTTCCAGTCCTAAGAGAGGGCAAGGCACCCTGCCCTGTGGGAAGTCCAAGGCCCTTCCCTCTCCATCCAGGCTTAGGACGGTATGCATCCAAAGAAAATAGGATCCCAAAAAGCCAGTACATGCAGTAGAGACAAATCCTGGTGCCATGATCATTGGCCCCTACGTCTCCCCCAATTATCAACCACATTTAGAGGGTCCAATTTGATCCCATGCTCCTTCATTCCCAGTCCAGCTGAAGTTGGTGAGCTCCTATTAGGTCAGGCACACTGTCTCAGTGGGTGAACGAACCCCTCGTGGTCCTGACTTCCTTGCTCACATTCTCCCTCCTGCCGCTCTTCAACTGGATCTTGGGAGCTCAGTCCAGTGCTCCTATGTGGATCTCTGCCTCTGTTTCCATCTGTTGTTGGACGAAGGTTCTATGGCGATATTCAAGATAGTCATCAGTCTGACTATGGTGCAAGGCCAGTTCAGGCACCCTCTCCTCCACTGCCCAGGGTCCTAACTGGGATAATCCCTGTGGACTCCTAGGAACCCAGTCAGAGCCAAGCCTCTTCCCAGTTCCAAAATGGCTCCCTTAAAGATCTCTCGTTCCCTGCTCTCATATCCGTTATTCCTCCATTTCAACCATCCCACTCCCCAATACTTTCCTCAACCCTCCCTTTCTCCCCCCACTCTCTCCCCCTCTTCCCTTCCCTCTCCCCTCTCCCGCCCCCATGCTCCCAACTTTGGCCTGGCGATCGTGTTTGCTTCCAGTTTCCAGGAGGATCTATACATGTTTTCATTTGGATTTCCCTTATGACTTACCTTCTCTGGGATCATGAACTACAGGCTCAATGCCCTTTGTTTATGGCTAGAATACACTAATGAGTGAGTACATACTATATACCATATTTTGGGGTCTGGGTTATCTCACTCAGGATAGTGTTTTCTACTTTCATCCATTTGCATGCAAAATTTAAGATGTCATTTACCTCTGAGTAGTACTCTAATGTGTAGATGTGCCACACTTCTTATCTATTCCTCAGTTGAGGAACATCTAGGTTGTTTCCAGGTTCTGGCTATTACAAATAATGCTGCTATGAACATAGTTGAACAAATGCTTTTGTAGTATGATTGGGCATCTTTTGGGGATATTCCCAAGAGTGGTATTGCTGGATCCTGAGGTAGGTTGATTCCCAATTTTC